>CAKKOB020000454.1:12262-23891 GCA_918844115.2 Phlebotomus perniciosus | reverse complement strand
ATAAAGTTATTTGAAAAATTTCATCAAATTTTATTGCCACGACACAAAAATGGCAATACTGCAATCCGACTGTGTTTCTCCGTTTCTCCGTCTGTTACCGCCCTGGAGGCCAAACGGTTGCAGATAGAGACTTCGGGTCTTCGGGGGACCCCCCTAAAGTCGACCCTGCAATCAGGACCAGGCCCTTCATTTTTCTAAAAAGCCCCCCTATCCCCTATAAAACATGTTTTTTGGTATATCTCGAAAACCAGTCCTGCGATTTTTTTCATTTTCACATATGTTTTGTAGATTTACTAGACGCACTTTTCGTCCATACATGCCAGTGACCTTGAACCATTCCGTCTAACTGTTTTTCAAGGTCAAATGTTTGAAATTCTCTTTTCAAGGGTTTTACTCACCCCCAACCCATCGTGTGGGTACTCATTTGAAAGGTCTTTGAATTTCCTACAGTCCTAAATCGGCTTAAACTTAAACCAGGTTTAAACCACTTTTAAACCAGAAGTTATTCTCGTGTCTTAACCCCATCATGTGGGTACTCACTTGAAAGTTCTTTTAATTATAAATTTTGTGTATTCAGTCAAATTCTACAACATAAATTGAATTTAAATTTTATTTTAATTTCCTTATGTTGTAGTGGAAAAGTTCATTCATCTAAATTCATGCCAAAGCTATGTCACTTTCTGATAAAAGACAAAACGTTCCGTTGAAGCTTAAGCCCCGTATTATAGGCTTATTTGTTTTATTTCAGATCGTCATCTTATCTCTTAGCAGAGATTAAAATCTATTCTGAAATTTTGCTTGAGATAATTTTGGATCTTCCCCCATATTTTTTTTCGGTATGTGTTCATTTACCTGTGTCACCCACTGTTGAATTTATATAAGAAAAAAAAAGACATTTTGCAAAGAGTTTTAATTAAAGCTCTATTTATCTTCCAACAGTGTTTCATAATCCACCATCAATGGACACTAAATTATTTCTCATTATTATTTTGATGGATTAATTGTGCATAAGCGCAAGAGAAGAGAAGATTATTTCTCTAACTTTATAACCACTATAGCTGGGTTGTAAATTGTGAATGAATCTTTATATGGCCTGTGTTGAGAGATTTGAATCTTCGTGCGCGGTAATGCAAAGAAGCATGCCAAACGTGACTGGCTTTGAAAAGAATTTCCATCTACTCGTTGGTAAAACTCTAATGAATTTGCAATTTGCGGATATTTTATATTGAAAATTATTCTTCAATATTATTATTTTTCTCTTCTCCTTTTCGTTTACACCTCGGGAAAATCTCAGTATTTCATGTGTTGGAGCAATTATTTAGCAATGTATTAGAATGTTATTGCTGGATGTTTTTTTTTTTGCCTAGCCTTTCCGCTATCTTATATCAATTGGGAGAAAGAGAGATATTTTGGTCTGATTAAACAATGAAGGAGAAAGTTAAATTGGTTTAGATATCTTTCCTTTTTAATTATTCTCGATGGATTTCTGTGTTTGTAAGAGGAGGAAGGAGGGAGTGAGAGAAGTGAAAGAAGCTTGACAACCGCACCTGCTTAAAATTCTGTCTCATTTTTCGTGCCTAGTAATATTATTTTCTCACATTTGAATTTGAGCAGTTTGAACAATAGTTAAAGTGAATTTTGTATGTACTGGAAATTTAAATATATCGAAAGTACCTCCTGTATTTGCGAGAATATATTATTTATTTGTCGCGCTACAACTATCTATATGTGTGTCTCTTGTGTATGAGGGAGACATCGAATGACATGATCTCCAAACATAGAAATACCTAAACTCCAACGCAATTGTCGGCTCTGCTTTTGCTTGAGCAACCTCAAGAGAGTTGTATGTAAAGAGATTTCTTTAAAGTAGTGTGTGTCACACTTAATTAATATAATCAACACCACAGAGTGATCGATAGGAGGCATTTTGCATTTTTCTGTAATGTCTTGCAAAGTGTATCTCTCTTATAGGATTATTAGTCAATGGTGCTTTATGTCTTACTTGCTAGCAACGATGTTATAGAAACAGAAAAAAGGTGTTGTGGGAAACCAGAAGAGAAAATATGACACAGAAGCAAAGTCAAGATAACGAATAAAGATATCTTCGGGGGAGGGAATATTATGGGCAAAAGGAAAAACAACTAGGTGGAGCGAGTAGAAAAAAAGCGACACCATACTACACACCTTTATTTTTAAACACTTTTTTCTTCACTTTAACTCCCCAACAAATGAGTTATGAAACGATTTTTAAATACTTTTTTTCCCAATCAATCAATGGGTGGTTCGTATGTTGTAATAAAAATCAGTTTACGATGTCTTCCTTGACGACTCACTCAAGGAAGGACATTTTGGCGGAAGAAATTGTGTCTTTCAGGGTTTTTGTGTCGAAATCTCTATGATAAATCTATTTATATGAGTCATTAGATTAATGCAATATATTTTGTGACTCTTAAAGGAATTAAATCCCGCTACTATAAATGCTTTCTAAATAGTGAAAAAGGACGCTTAAAGAGCCCTTAAAAGTTAGTTTTCGCATTTAGGATGAGATAGTATGAAAAGAATGCACTACATTCGGCCATTTCCCGACTGATTGACGTCCTCAGTAGTCAATAAAATATCTACACTCTCCCTTTTCTTCTCGCTTCAGTGCCAAACGGTGTTTAAGGTATCAACACCGAATAGTGGCTATTTTTTACAATTATCCAAATCAGTCTCTCTCTCTTTTAAATTACCATTGATTGTTTGTGATGGTGAATGGGGAAGAAAATTAGAGGCTATATATATTTTACAAATTCATTGTTCTTAATTGTATTTGAATGGTGAAAAAAAATTGTAAGGTGTAGTGCGCAAATCATCTCTGACAGCTTTAAATTTCTCTTCTTTGAAATAGAAAAAAGAAATAACATCACTCTCGGTGAGATTTTATAATTGAACGTTTTGCAAAATTTACAGATATTGATTGCTTCTTTCACTGGGCAAAAGGTGGAGGAGGTGAAAATTGGGTGAAAATTTCTATACCTAAATTGTATATATATTTTTTTTCTTTGATGAGAGAAGTTAGTAGTACCCTATGGTTGGTGTGCAAGTAAAATTTATTAGCATACGTCATGTTTACTTGTTGGCCAGTTGATGTGATTGTGTAGTATGAGATAGTGACAGTGCATGAATGGATAAACGAGTGTGAGAGAGTAAAAGATATTCCAAGCTATATACCCATGGTGAGGTTTATATTATTGCTCAACTCACCTCCATATAGTGTTTGAAGATACCAAAGTGAATTCTTGTTTTCCTCTCGTGTTTAGTTTTACGGTAACTTCCATCCGATATTCATAAAGTATCTGGGTGTCTTGTTCGAACTGTCGAAAAATTAACCCATAAGTTTAATTTCTGCCTAATATATGGATAAAACGGAGCCAAGAGGATTAAGTGATTAGGTTTTTTCGCATCAGTTCTGCACAAATTGCGTCAACCTTGAAAATAACTAATTAATTGCCGTGAACACGATGAGATAAAAGATCAGCAGCAGCAACAAAAAAAATCTCTCTCAGTATTGAAATTAAGCATATTGTCTCGAGAGATTCTCCGCATGGATGTGTGAAAGAGGATTTACAGTGGAAAATGAAGTTCTACTTAATTCAGTGGATTGTGAATTGAAGAATAGAATTACATAATACACACCTATAAAAAAAAGATTAGTTAAAGAAGAAGTATAGTTATTAGGAAAAATGTTTGCACCGAGAAACTCATCACCAAATCAAGTGTTTAACAATGAAGAGATTGCTGCATATCAGGTGATTTTGAGTCTTTTTGCGCATCGTCTTTTAGCTCGAAGTTGGAGTGGAAACTTGGTCAATATATCCACACTATTTTCAAGCCTGATGATCTAATCGACAAAATAAATAGGCGAAGGAATATACTTTATAGTTAAAATAATAAAAATAAAGTGTTAAATCCAATAACAAATAACGAAGAAAGACAAAATGAAATTTTTAGTCATTTTCTCATTCCTACACACAAAATTCGAGTGTGGGGAAGACATAATCGAAAAAGATGAGATTTTTTTGTCTTTTCTGAAAGCACTCTCGATGACAGTAACGTTATATCTCTGTCCATTTATAAAATGCATCTATCCAGAAATGAAAACATTAGGAGTGTTCACTGTGAAGCGTTGTAATAGAGTAAATGTTCCATTTCATGTGTAAATTTTAATTTTTGTTAAGATTTTCAATTGAAAGATTACGATAATCGACAGAGGAAATGTTCAAAGTGCGAATTACAGTTAAAATTTGACATTTTTTTAACAGAATGAAGTCATTTCTAAAATATTTTTTATGAGCTTTACAATATTAACTACAAAATCTATTTTACAAAACATCACAGTGAATACACCTTTCACTATTTATCCATATTTTGAAAGAGAGAGTTAGTGGTGTATGTCCTCCTAAGAAGGATTGAAATATTCTCATTGCGACACATTTTCTCCCAAGAAATACAATAATAAAAAGAGTCAAATAAAGAAATGTTTTTCGATATGAGAAATGATCAATGGGGTTTCCATCTTGAGATTGTCATCGATGAATGGACTTTGGTATTTTGAATGAAAAATGGGCATAGCATTTGTCACGATTTCCGATCGAAATATATTGTAATTTATTGATTTTTTGTTTACAACTGTGTGAGCATATGGCTAGTAGAAAAAAATGTCTCTATCCCATGTAGATGGCATTTTAGCATTATAATCTAATTTTCATTTAAGTCTATGGGTACTACCAAATCCACCCACTTGATGGAATTCCATTTGGAATACGTTTACACACATCTGTGCGAGATTTGTGAATTATAATGTCTCAAGATCAACTTTCGAATCTAATATTTCACTTTATATGTGATCTTCTGTTTCTACAAAAATAAAATAAAATAAAAATATATATGTCAAGAAGTGGACAATAAAAAACCGCAGTGAATTTCACATTGATTGGCGCAAAAAAAAAGGAATCTGACAATGGGTGAAAGAGAAAAGAGAGGAAATATCTGAAAAATCTTTCGATTGAAGTGTATAAATGTTGTATTAATTTTAATTATTACGTACAACCAACTATCGAAGCATGAAAGGAGATAAAATATTTTACACGTTAACAAGTAAATGGAACAAAACTAGACTATTTAGTGTTTTGTGAGGTGCGGAGAGTCTCTCAATGCGGTATTCAATGTGAAGCATAAGATATTCAATGAAAGTATCTCTTTTTATTCATTTAGATTTTCTCTCTCTTCAAACATTATACTTCTCTGCTCTGTTGCAGAAAAAATTATGATCCATTTATCATAATTTTTCTTCTTTAAAAGAACCATATACATTCAACTCTCATTATGCAAATTTACCCGGGCTCTTTATCTCACCTTCTGATTTATGACTTTATTGATGGGGCTGGTGTGATTGAGATTTATCATAATGCATGTGGTCATGGTGGACAGACGCAGAGTGTTTAATTGTGCGTCAGAAAGATTTAATAATTACTATAAATCTGGTTGAGTGGTCTCCAATATGAATACAAATTGCTTTTGAGAGAGAGAAGAAAAAAAACAAGAGTTGCCATCAGGACTCAAATAAGGAAGCTCCTCGTTGAGCTTTATGTTTTGCACATGCCCCAGATTACTTCATTGATTTGCTGAATTATTTTGAATTTCAATGTGGAAAAGTCTCTGCGGTGGAAACTGGTTTATCTCCTAAAATCATGCAGAAAATCCCCATAAAGTGTCTCGATATCGTGGGAAGTGCTTATATAAATGTGAGAATGATATACCAATGCGATTATGATCTATGTTGTGGGAAAAGAGCATTCATAAATTTCTGTAGACGCACCAGACATAAAAGAAATCAATGTTGGGTGATTGAAATTGATAAGCGAAATATATGAATTTTCTTCCGTCAGCAATTGTTGGGTTGGTATAAAATGCTCAAGTTCATTGCCGCTTGTTTAATTAACAGTTTGTATAATGCTGTGCAGAATAAATAATTAGCAAAATGCTACAGCGGAAGTTTAATTTGAATGGAGAGAAAAGTGTTATGTGTACATTTGATGGGTTTGAAAAGAGATGGAGGGAATGGATTGCTCAATAAATATGTTTAAATATGCTTTACCGTATGCATCGATTGATTCCTTCTAACATTGCGGTGTGTTGTCTATATGGCCGTTGGTAGAGGTGTAAAAGAAATTGAGGAAAAGAGGTGTTTGATTAGTGGCGTTGATGAGTGTGTCCGTTTGACCATTTTAATTGCATTGAATAATCTTTTTTTGTTGTCGTCGCTAAGCACAATGACATTAAGCACTGTGCGAAGAGATTTTACTTGGTAGAATTTCTTCTTTCTCTTTCACCACTATTATTATTACTTAACACCATTTGTGACCTGGATGGAATTTTGAATGAGAGTTGGTCGTGACTTTTGGGCGACGCAGAGACACTCGCGGATACTTTTGTATATATATGAGAGCTTTAAGTGCAATAAATGCACTTTGTACACACATCACGGTACATTCAAAGTGGGACACAGAGTCCATGCTGGTTTGGAGAGAGAGAAAGATTATGGGCTTATACGAGAGTGTTGAGGAATATTTCTCTTTGAATGGGAGTCTTGAAAAAAAAGGCACAGAGCGTCATAATCTATCTCAGCGTGATAAAAAATATACATTACCTACCTATATAAATGGCAAAGTTTCATGACAAGACAATAATAGTAATTTGTGATTTGATTAGAAAATTGCAATGAGAGTCTCTTTATCTAAATCAACCTCTGTTTTTCTTCTCCTTTCTCTCTTCCTCTTATTAAATCCACAATTATTTATACTTGCGTCTGTCTGTTTTCTCATACATTTTTTTCTCGGTACACTTTATGGGGCAATAGATAAAGCTGAAGAAAGTCTTGGGACTTACCGTCTGTAGCAATGCAGCTCTCGATGTGTCACCCACTTCTGGCATCTTGGCCTATCCAGCTGGGTAAGTAACGTGTGTCTTGGTAAATTTATAGCTTTATTGCAGATATTGTGATTTTGCGTAGTTCTTGCTTACATTTTATTATATCACTTCACACATTAAACACACTTGGGGGCTTGAAATTGTAATGTTTTTTTTTCACCTCAATTTAATTTCTGGAATTTGTGTAAAAATTTCTATATTTGGATGCTTTCCAAGAAGTATTTACATTTTACTGTTTTTGGTAGACTTTTTCTTGGTCTCTGTTGTGAGAAATGATTTCATGGAGAAAATTCTGGTGGCATTTAATTTGGAAACATTGCAGAATTTCATAGAATTACATTTTTTTGGTAGGATTGCGGGTATATTGCGTTAAATTTGCAGACCGTTTTGTGCACGCAATGGAAGATTGAGATCATAGACGAAATATTTGCTGAGTTATATCATTCTTCAAATTCTCATGCGAAATTCAGCCAAGCCGAATCTTTAATTTCTACATTAAGAATAAATTAGAAAATTAATCATTTTTTCGTAAAAAGAATTTTTATTTTAAGTGATTGAAAATCTATTTCATAGAATGTTCATAAAAGAAAATTAAACACCGGATCTCTTAATGGCTTGTTACGTTAAATTAATTGCTCATTCATTTTGATTTACAGCAAAAAGCTTGAAGCATATCCATTTCAATTATTTATATCGCAATTTAAAAGCACCCAAAGTTTTTAAAATGACAAATATTAAGTTGGAAGTTGTTTTGCATTAAAATTTATTTGGTGGCAAAAAGCTTTTGCAACCAGAACCCTCTCTATGAATAGTAAATATACGGTTGGTTGGGTTGAAAACCTGGCAAAACTAGTTGCTATAATATATATCACTGATTTATGTGAAGCTCTAGTGAGAGTTGAAAAAAGTTTTATGCTGGAATGTTAACAAGAAATTTATTTTAGTGTAATCCATTGCGTCTTTGATTTTTTCTCTCAGTACATTTTATTGGAATTGGGTCACAAAATTGATGAATATGTTTTATGGGCAATTTTGAAAAATCTGTCAATCAGACTATGTTGAGCAGAGGCGTTTAATTGGGAATTTGATAGAAATTATACTTGTGATATAACTCCCATTTATCACGGTTAGACGATGTGAGTGGCTTTTAATCACCCCAGCGCTATAAGTGCATTGGGAGTCGATTAAACGGCTATCTTGTCGTCTCGACAACCTCTTAGAACCAGCATGAATATGTAAATTTTAAAGAGATCCAACGTAACATGCACAATTGTGTAAAAATTGCACACACATCGAGGTAATATAGGCATAAAATGCTAATTTATCGATTTTGGATTTCACGATGTGGTAGAGACAAGAATGGGTGAAAAGCGATGCAACATGGGAGAGCTCTTTGTTCAAGAGGGAGAGTATGTTTTTTTTATTTTGGGGTTAACAATGCGGTTGGGTGAAAATTTTATTTATTTTTATCACGAATTTGGGGCATTCTCATGGGTGGCTAAAATGGGATATTTTCTGGCTGAGAAAATTTGTCAAGTGATATTTTATACAATTGCACCCAACAGATGCACAGTGGTTCTCCTGAATGCCAAGAAATTGAGTCAAACGTACCTCCTGAATACTTCACGGAAGGCCATAACGGCAGTGGCTTTTTCCCAATGTGGCCGATATGTGGCAACAGGGGAGTGTGGCATAAATCCAGCAATTAAAGTCTGGGAGTTGGATCCACTAAATGGGAACCTCGAGAATGGAGCGGCTGGTGGGAATGTTGTGGCAGAATTTCTGGGTCACAAATATGCAGTCAGTTGTGTGGTGAGTTTTTCTCTTTTTACTTCTTAAATCTCAATCTATCACAGTTAAAATGAACATCTCTTTCATTTCAATCTCAAAACAGAATATGTGTGTGTGTATTGTTAAATTACCTTACAACTATTTTGCATAAAGCAAATTGAAAATGTGTGAATTCCAGAATAAATTTTATTAATACCTCACAAGAACACACGGCGAGAGTCTATTTTGAGCTTATTATTATGTGAAAATTGGAATGGAGCATAATTTGGGTGCTTTGTTGAGAGAATTATCTATTAATTTAATCTCTTTGGTATACATACATTCATATAATGTGAAAGAAAAGCCCAGTTTGTACAAGAGGGACTTTAATGCCTGTCTGTCAACTGTATCTTAAAGTTATTTGTAGCACAAGAGATAAGATCTATGGGTTTTAGAAGTTGGGAAATTTAACTATTTGATCCATTCTCCCTAAGATTGTACTTTGGAGATTGTCTTAAAAGTCAATAAAATGGAGAAATAACTTTAAAACATAATTCCCGTATTTGCATTTTATATACCAGCTTCACGTGAGATTCAAGAGAACTTCATTCTCTCATTATGGGAAAGTATGAAAGGTATGAAAGTATAAAGAATATTTTCTCTCGCGAAAAAAAAGACTCTTTTAACAAATTGCTGGTCAATATTGTCTGTATACAGAAATCATTATCAACGCAATAATTACACTTAATATCCACGTAATTTATCAATATACTGTTTTGAGAGGTACTTTATTGGCTATTAAATTGTTGCTATTAAAGCTTTATTAAGCCAAAAAAAAAAAAACAAAAATGAAAGAAAAAACTGAATGAGAGAGAGATATTTAATCCATCGGATGATAAATTTCAGGCTTTTTCGCCCACTGGAAAGTATTTGGTCTCGGTGGGTTCGCAACATGATATGATTGTTAATGTGTTCGACTGGAAGCTGAATTTGAAGATTGCCTCCAATAAAGTGAGTGCCAAAGTTGTTGCAGTCACCTTCAGTGAGGATGGCAGCTATTTTGTCACTGTGGGAAATCGACATGTGAAATTTTGGTATCTCGAGGGAAATAGGAAGGTATGTATAATATTAATTTTTCATCAATTTTACACGCTTTATTGATTGACTTCACTTTTTCCCCCCATCTCGCTTCCTTCAATATTTCCAATTTCGGGCTCTGAAGCACCGATTCTCAAACATAAACTTACAAACTTTACGATTTTACATTTTCAACATGTTTAAAATGACAATTTAGTGTTTCACATTATTGGTGGGTAACATTTTGCCTGACGGAATATATTGAAAATGATCTCTCTAATGGTGCGAAATATTTAGTTGAATGCTCAAATTTGAATTACACTTACGATTTCATTAACATTCGCCTTTAGCACGAGCTCCCATTTGCACATGTTTGTAAACATTCGACAATAAATATTATATTGCCAAGTATAATCTGTAGCACCACTCAAACCTCAACATGGAATGTTTTGCAGAAATTTCATGTCTATTTCCTCGTTGGAGTGGAGAAAGAAAGAAAAAAAAAACGCATTGCTAACCCCATTGCTGAAATAATTTCATGATTTCTTTAGTAGGTACACAATTTTACACACACCTCGTGTGCTTTCTTTCAAAAAAACGTATCGACAAGAAAATCACCCAATAAAAGGTACAATTATGAGGAATTTCTTTCAATTTAATTGCAATTGATTTTCAATCATCAATCTTAACTGTTGATGGTTGAAATGTGCAAATGGCATTTTACAATTTTAGCTGATTTGCGCCATTTGAAAGTCAATAAAATGATGAAAAATGCAAATAGCTGATCAATATCTGGTGAAATATCGAGGCTATACTGTGTGGCCTGTGCCAAGTCGGAGGACTGTATGTGCAAGTAATTTGTAGTTTTTGACCAAAAACTGTTTGAGAAACGGTGACAATGACTTGAAAATATTCCAATGATATTGAAGAAATAAATTTGCTCATCGAGAAAAGCTCAAGTTTGAGGGGTTAATAGCGCACAAGAGATTGGTGAATTGTCCCAAAATGGCAAGACAAGGATTACAAATAGGCATATTTTGTGATTAATTTGTTACTTTATTGCTGAATTAAATTAAATATGCCGTTTATTTAAATGATCTAAGAGAGATCTGTGAAGAGCAAATATGTTGCCCACGAAAATCCAATTAATGTTTTCATTAGAAGTTTCACTTTTACGTGATTGAATTGACTTGTAATATATTTTATTTTGAACTGATATTTGAAGATTTTATAGTTGTTGCTTTTCTCAAAAATTGATCACTTCAATAAAGGTAGATCCACATTATCAAATTAGCTTCAAATATTTCTGCAAAATGATTTTTTAAATTGAAAATACGCCTAGCCATATACTTAAAACCAATCTTAACACTTAAACTCTCACATCTGTCAAATTCCTGTCAAAGAACGAGAGAGAAGATATTGACAGCAATACGAGATCCGATAGTTTGACAGTCCAAAATCGCCGTGGGAGAGTTTAAGAGTTAATAGCCAAACAAACCTAAAGCATTAAGACTAACAAAGCTGCTTTAAGTTAGCCTTAAGCTTAAAGCCCAGTATTAAGGCTGCTTTAAGCTAGACTTAAGTTTAATGCCAGTAAAGGCCGCTTTAAGCTAGCCTTAAGCTTAAAGATAGACCTAAGCATAAAAACAAAATTTAATCTTAAAGCTGCTTTAAGCTAGTCTAAAGGCTACTTAAAGCTAGTCTTAAGCTTAAGCCAGCCTTAAGGCTGCTTTAAACTAGTTTTAACTTCCTTAACCTTAAAGTAAACTTCATAGTTGACTTGAAACAAACATCTGGGCTAAAGCTTATG
>CAKKOB020000453.1:22225-51394 GCA_918844115.2 Phlebotomus perniciosus | reverse complement strand
TCAAACAGATGAAGTGGGTACCTACTCATTTTTTTTAATTTCATCAAACCCATTCGACAAGAAAACACCAGACTTTATAATTCCACTTACTCCCTCTTTCCTAAACGCAACGTGTCGGGGCACTCCGCCAAGTCTAAACTTGGCATTTCTTTCCCATGGAAAGAAATATGGGAAACATGGTGGAAATTCACACGAAACATTGAGAAATTTCTAGTGAATTTCGCATGAGACATTGGAAAATCTCTAATAGATTTTCTAATTGTAAAGTCCAATTAATTTTCCAAAGGACATTGGGAAATTTCCAGTTGACTTTCCATGGGACATTGGCAAAGTTCCAGTGGATTTCCCGTGGAATATTGGGAACATTCCAGTTTTCCCCATGGAGATTAGAAAATTCCATTGGATTTTTCCATTGGACATTGGAAAATTTTCAGTTGATTTTCCATGGGATTCCCATGAAACCTGCTTTATTGGATATTTGCTAAAGCTTTGCAAATTCAAAAGTTAAAAATTCTAATTTCTTAATATCTAAACCCCAAAAATTTATCTGAATATTAAAAATCAGAGAATTTCTCAGAACCTATAAAACAAAGATCATTCCTTACCTTTTAGACGATCCTCTCCTCTTGGAAGTGCAATTTTTGCCATTCTACATGAACAATGAGACGATCCTGGATGGAAAATGTCCTCCGGGATGGACTCTCATTGTGGACACTTGTTACATCTTCGTGGGTGCTCCCATGACTTTCTACGAGGCTCGAGACTTCTGCAGATCCGACAATGCATCAATGCCATTCATTAGGGGCGACACATCGCCTCTCTGGCACTTCCTGTCGGCCCAAATGATGCACTTCAGGTAGATCTAGTTTAAAGATAAAGTTATAAAGAAGAATTTTAATTGACTTTTAATTGCTGTTTCGCAGCCGAGGCATTGAGAGAGTTTGGGTGCAAGATCTCAATTTCATTGATCAGTGCACCACCTTCTTCTTCCGCAACATCGAATTGGACTCATGCGACAATCGGAGGACTTTTGTCTGCGAAATTGATCCCAAAGTGAGTGAAAGTAGAAATTTCTCTCAATGATAAGAAACTGATAAAATTGATTTATCTTTAGGTAATGATCGACCCATTGTCTTGGCGCGCGGATATCGTGACAATCGGCATGATTGCCGGCCTGTGTTTGCTGGTGATCCTGCTGGTGCTGGTGCTGATCTGCTGGTACTCCAAGTCTCGCGTGCGTCACGTGCAGCGCCTGCAGCGTCGCAACAGCATCCGCCAGAGTCTGCGGAGTCTCAACAGTATCGACCCTCAGGGCTCCATGAGGCGTCGCAATATGAACATGTCGCGCTCTAATGACATCCTCAGCTCCACGACTGGCACGGATTACAAGAAGATGCCCTCAAATGGATCCATTGACTCAATTGAGAAGAGCGCCCTGAGCTCAGAGACCAGCTACGATATGTACGACCAGCAAAATGGGGCGCCCAGTGAGTATTCGGCGCGAAAGGGGCCCAACACCTACGGCAACGACATCCTGGCCAACAAGTATGGCGAGTACGCAAACCAGAAAGCTCAACGCAACGAAACAGCCAAGACACCCAAAGTTTATGGACTGCCACAGTATGAGCCACAGGTGGGACTCTTGAATTCAGACGAAATTCGTTGAAAAGCTTAACATAAAGAGACGAAGAATTTATCTCTAACTCACTTTGAGGGAAAAGTTGTTTTTTTCTTCATCACGTGTATCAACAAGAAATTGTATAAAATATTTAAACAATTCCTTGTTTTTCACGAAATTTACGTCTCAAATTGTTTAACAAATTTGTACAAGTTGTGCAAACTTGTTTGATTATGAAATTGTTTCTTCAACGCTTAATTTTAACAAAACGAAAATTGATTATGGAATACTAATTACTTAATTAAATGATTAACAAAATTAACTCATTGGCTCTTTACTAATCCTTACTTTCCTTTCCTGTTCTTGTTTTTGGTTTTCTAACACTTTTTTTCCAAAAATTTTAGTCTTTGGGACTTTGTTTTTATTGAATAAACAAAGCTCTTAACTCTTTCATTTTTTAACTCTTTGAATCTTTAATTGAGATTAAAACAAGCCTCTATTTTTTAAATTAATTGTTTTTCAATTTGCAGAGAACAAAAATCATAAATTTTGAAAATTAAAAATTTAAAAAATTTAGATAAAAAGACTTTTTGCAAGTTTTTTGGAAGTTTTTAACAGCTTTGGATAAACTTATGATCCATAAATTTCATTTTGAACATCTTTAGAGAACTTCACTGACAAACTCCCCTTAATCTCTCAACCCAGGGCTTCGAACTGGCTTACAGAAACGAGGGTTTCCGGGACAATTCAACATTCTCCGGGACGCGACAGAACTCCGTCAGCACCACCATAAACGAAGACACCCCCATCATTCAACAAGTGGACCCGGACGAGAATGGATCTGACTACTACGGCAACTCCAGCACTCTCCCCATGCGCCATCGGGACGACAACCTCAGCTTCCTCAGTGAATTGAAGCATCGTCTGCCGGACTACGAACCGCTGCCGCGACAGAGTCCCAGCCATTCCAGCTTCCTGCCGTCGCCTCCGACGCCGCCCACGCACAAGACTTTCACTCCCGCCTCGGATGGCTACCATCAGCCCCAAATCCGACGCCCAGGCCACTTCCCAGCGCCACCGCCTGACACGAAGCGCCCCGAGTCCTACTACACAGCCATGAAAACTGCCCGGGACTCGCAGATGCCGCCAGTTCAGCCCCTGAGTCGCCCCCGGACGGTGTACGAGCCATCGGGGGATGAGCGAGTACCGTCAAAGACGTACTCGCGCTCCAAGTCGGAAGCCCTGCTGGAGACGAACTTCGACGAGGCGTCGCCGAGTTCAACGCTAAAGCCCGACAATCGGAGCTACAGCCAACCACTTGAGACTGCAATGTAGCTTTTAGGCCCCCCGAATCCGCCTAAAGCGCCTTATTAATGCAAGAAAAGTATCTTTTGCAAAGACATTAGTTAGATTTTTAATGAATGCGTATTATTAAGTTAAAAGAAAAAACTGACGAAATTCCAATCCTTAGGCATTTTTTTTTTCATCTATGAGAGAATTTTTAGTGTTAGATTTTGAATTTAATAGATTAGCTCGACTTTTTTGTACATATTGAACAAACTAAAGTGTTGAGAGCGCGATAATTTGTGATTAAAGACATGAGAAAAGACACAAAGAGAAATTTTATAAGATCGTCAAATAAAATTGTTTAACAAAGAGAAGAAAAATGGTTTTTTGTCACTGAGAGAAATTACCAATCACCGTTGATGATTTTCTGGCAGACTTTTTGATAAAGTTTTGTAAACTCAACTAAAACTTGGTTGATTCAACAAGTTCAATTTTTCAAATTTAATTAATCGCAAAATTATTTATTGACTCTTTGATACATTATCAATCCATTGATAAAAGTTTGGTTAATTTAACAAATCTTTCATTAGTTTCACAATATGGAAAACTACTTCATTTGACAAAAGTTTAGTTGAACCAACATTCATTTCTTATACGAAACGAAACATTTTTTATTGAAATCATATTAAGATCGACTGAAAAGGCATTTAAATTCAACAAAAATCTTGTTAAATTAACAAAAGTAATTAAATGATAAGGCAAAGTTTTATATTTTGAGGATAAGATTTCACAAAAGTTTCAAAAATCGAAAATTAATGACATTTTTGGTTTATTAAACCTGAATTTAAAAGATTTTAACCCATTTTTCGCAAATTCTGTTCATTCCTTGCACTTTATGGACTTCAAAGGGTTTGAGTGAGTATTGAAAATCAATTTACCCGGTATTCATCAATGTCCGAGACGTGGTATTTTCCCAGAAAGCAATTGGTCAAATTCCATTTTGATTGGCGGCAGAAAACACCCGATACATTATCATAGTTATCAGTTGTATATATGGAAATAAAATTAGTGAGCTTCAAGAGTACATGCCCCTCGTTTATGGTCATGTTTTCTAACATTATCCATCTGAAAATAATACGAGTGTTTATTTTCAGATTAGACTCCGTGTTATTATGTACCTTCCTTATTTTCCTATAAACTGATTATCTCGCGTGTTTTTGTTAAAAATTTTCAGCTTTATCAACATCCATGATTTACCATTTTCATATAACATACACTGTGGACAATGACTGATAACGAGTATAGCATTGAGAGCGCTTTCCATTGTTTCACATTTCTCTTCGCTATGAATTTCATATACTGATTTTTTTTCATTCTCCCAAATCCATCGAATTACGAGAGTGATTTTATTACTGGTCTCCCAGACAATTAGACGGAAAGAATGCAAAAGAAATGGAAAAAAAATTTCAGAACAGAACAGCAAACAGAAGAAAATAATTATCCAGGCATGAATTCAGTTGTTGGTAAATTCTATATTACATCACTGTGATTTCCGCACAGCGGCGAAGACACGGCAATGGAAGATGCCAAGTTCATGGCACTGCTAAAAATCGTAGGCGGAAAGTTTCGCTGGGAAGCCCCCCTCCTTGAACACGCGCGAAAGGTGGCTCCACGGGGGCACTTGAGAAAAAGTGTGAGAGATTAGTGCGGGCCTGATAAAGTCTCTCCCTGATAACCGGCAGTGTGTGTTCTTTTGTCATCAATGGATTCCACGGTCGAGTCGATTTACTCACTCAGGGGGGAAGACAGGCGCACACATTGCCCCAAGAACAGGTTCACTTGATGGAATTTTTCCACTTTTCCCCCAACATCTGATCATATCAAGCATATTGTGGAAAGTCCTGAGATCCCCGAATGGGAGAAATTATCCTTGGGTCTATTGGATGGGATATTCAACATAGGGGACCCACCCCAGATGTGAGTTGGTCGACAGGCCCCCATTCGACTCACATCGACTCTCCCTAAACGTACGCAAAATCGTGATGTTGTGAGTAAAATATTGCGTCCCACGACTCCCCGCCGATTCCTAAAACATACACGCTCACATCCACATGCTAACTTGCTCCACAATTTCACACAGACGCACTTTGCACGTGTGTTGGGAGGACCCGGACAAGAGGCTCGTAAGTTTTGGAGAAGAACATCCAGCGGACTTGGGATAGACTTTGGAATGGGTCAAACCAGTTGCAGTAATCAGTAATGAAGGAAATTAGTTGCAACAAAAGGAAACTATGACTACGGATTTTCTAGTTGAAGGAGATTGCAATGATTGTAATACGTCGAAGTCGAGCCGGTTCTAGAAGACTTATTTCAGACTTTAAAACGAGATATTAGCAAAGTGGAATGGGCAAACCAGTTGCAGTAATCAGTAATGAAGGAAACTAGTTGCAACAAAAGGAAACTACGACTACGAATTTTCTAGTTGTAGAAGATTACAATGTTTCTAAAACGACGAAGTCGAACCGGTCCTAAATATCTTAAAAACGACAGTTCTAAAGATTCCTAAAACCAGGATATTAACCAGGAAGCTATTTTCTTGAAGAGCGATTGTATGCAAGCGTCCAAGTAGGATCCGTTATGCAAACATCTATTAGTATGTAAGGGAAACACTATCTAATATTCTATTTTTCGTTATTGAGAACCTAAAATCAAAAAACCGTGCAAAGTGTATGGACCGCTTTCTTCATTTCTAAGATAGTTTTAAGATTAAGTTTAAGATCTAGGTTTTAGACTTAGATTGAAACAACAGGATAACTTTGCATATAACTTAACGAAAATCCCAAAGACTTCAGATTCAAAAATTAAACCTAGACCACAACTCACAAAGTCTAGGCCTCCAGTACAGGAACCAAGCATATGATAGCCCTTTTACTCTATAGCTCTTAGTAGTGCGTCTTCTTTTCCTCACCTCCCCATCCAGCCAGTATGTCTTCCTCTGTTTTGCCTCTGTGTTGGTATGAAAATTCAAAGAGAGCCAGAGAGTTGGTGTTAAACCGGAGTTAAGATTGTGAATTAACTTGACATTTCTCTCTTTTTCTCCCATCCACATCGCCTCACTATATATTTACTATTCTAGCATGAATTGATATTTCACAGCGATTCGATGGGTGAGATCAAACTATGAGGAGAGCATTAGAAAGAAGCCAAGAAAAAAATAAACACAACTCTCTGGCCAGGAGAGCATTATGAGTGCGCAAACTCCGGCAATGAGAGCAATAGAAATCACTCACAGTGGCAAAAATGACAAAATACATGTAAAAGCCAAATCGGCTACTTGAGTAAAATTGAGAGTTTCAAAGCAATAAAGGCAGAAAGGCCCGATAGTATCGTCAAGTCATTCATGCTACTACGAGACAAGTTTTTTTCCGTGTGTCTTCCGCATCTCTTGTGCTGAAAGGTCCCACAGAGATGGAATTTTGTGGATGTTGAAGACGAAGAATCACCATCAAATATTTGCTGTTTTACGAAGAAAAAAACAACTACTCAAAAGAAGAAAAAACTCTCGTTGTGGTCGAAAACGTGTAAAGGTAGTAAAGAGAAGTTAAATTGGAAATCAATTGTGAAGACCTGGTATGGTTCTTTGTGGTAATTTCAGTGGAAAAGTCGATCTTGCTATTTACTGAAAGTGAATTTTTACTCCAAAAAGAGATGGAGGCATCCAAAGAATCAGGTATGTGTAGTAGTTTCGTAGTAAAGAGAGACAGAAAGACTGTTACTATGTATAGAAGAGCCAAAGGCAGACGTGCACTTGGGAGTGAGGGAGCCCCCAAAATGGGGTGGAAATTTTCACCATAAGAACCCCCCGCATTTATATATATTTAAGTTTGTGAAACAATTGGATAAGCGGAATAGCTTTCAAAGTCTCGTTGAACTATGCCAACCGCATTGGGGATCCTTGAAAGTTTCCAATTCCAATTCTGCAGGTGCGGGAGGGGAGGGTAGGAAACTTTACAGAGGACACCCATAAGTACCATATCCTGCATGAAAAATGATATTGGGTTAAGGTCAAATGGTGGTACCATCAGTACCAGTCCTCGGCAAGGTCCTGCGGTACTTTGCCTCAAGGATCTCCCGCCTCCCTCTCCTAAAACTGCAAATTCAGTCAGAAAAAATGTTGAGGGAAGATTTATGTCTGCACGAGGTGGGTGGGTGGTAAAATTTCGGGTGAAAACACCATATAGAAGTTAACAATTTCCTCTTGAGTTCCTCGAATCCTTTTGGTGCCTGCGCTGTGAATTAAAATCCCTTCTCGTGCCCAGCAGAGTACATAACGAGCGAGAAGACCAGAAATGCAGTTCTGGGGACTCTTTCATCCTCACTTATGGTGTGTTTGGGCCTTCACTTGTGTTGGGGTCTCTTCTTCGTCATCATATCCCATGATATACTCATACAATTCAATTGCATCACATCAATATAAAAGTAAGCATAGTCGAATGCTCGCACACATTGGACGGGGAAAAAAGCACGACCATCCAACACATGATGACCGAGGCATAGGGAGCCAAAGGCAGAATAGCAGGGAATTCTGTAGGAGTGCGGATTGTCAGTGAGTCGAGTGCAGTCGCGGTGAGCAGGAACGGAGAGTTTGTGCATTGATAGCTCTGAGAGAGAGTTTTGGGGGAATTTTGTGCAGTTTTTCCTTCATTTTCCTTTCTGTTCGGCCCCGAAAAAAAAACACCTCAAGAATCGATTTCTCGAGACCAAGAGAGCCAACATCATCTGAACAATGGGATTGTGAGTGAAAATCCCAGAGATTTGGCGTGTTCAAGTGGACCCAGTGCATTAACAAAGAACCTACTCCCTAAAAGAACATTAATTTTTCACAGTGTATTATATATAGGCACCCATTTAAAGGGCTCGCGCTCCCCTCATTATATATCGAGAAACATTTAATGTTAGAGAATCTCCTCAAATTGAGTGAAAATTCATCGGTGGAAATATCATAAGCTGAGAGAAGTGCAGCTTTTCAGAGTGCACTGAACCACTAGAATTGAGAATAGTTGAGGAGGAAGATAGGAAAAAAAAGAAATGAGAGCAGAGAGAGAGACTTTCAACTCTCAGCTATTTTCCGACTTTTCTCATCGACATTTTCCTCATTGAATAAAAGTTCTTTTATATTATTTTCTCTCTCCCTGGCGTTGCAATCTGGTCAATTGAAGGGCGACAACCCAGTTTAAGAGCTTGAGAAAAACACGATATAGGCATTTTCCAAACTCTCAGGCCTCATTTTTCCATCACAGAGAATATGATGAGAAACATTAGAATGTCTTTTCAATGATAAGCCATGGGAAATATGATGTGTTGAATAGCTTGTGATCCAAAGTGCAATACAAAAGACAGAGGATTGTCCTGGTGAGAGAAAATAGGAAATTGCTTGAAGGAAAAAGAGGAGAGATTATAATTGAAAAAATGTTGAAATATTTAACACATAAGCTTCGAACTCAATCAATAAATGAGGATAACATCAATGAAAAGGTAGGTGTGATGACTTTTCCAGTTTTACTCTCTCTCTCCCCTCCCGCCCTGGAAGGTCCCCCGCATTTCAACTGGAAATTCTCAGTGAAAATCCCACCCCCGACAGGGTGTTGGAAAAACATGAAATTTTCGCATTTTCCTCTCTGCACGCACACACAGACGTGGGAAAAGGCAGTGCTGAATTTACGAGCAGGGGAGGTTGGGACCATTTTTGAAGGTCACACCATCAATTGATTCTGTCTTCCATGGGACGATGAAAAGTGCGAGAGTGTGTGGGAAAATTGTCAGTGTGTGTCAACCATTTGGCCAGAGTTTATTTGTAACCGAGCAATGAAAAAAAAAAGAATATAACTCAAAGTGAATGGGACGTATAGATTTAATTATAAAATCTAACCAGCAATTCTAAAGAAATCACTGCATCAAAAGTGAAGAAAATAACATTAGCAGAGAATTAAATAAACTTGTTCTCCGACTGTGGGTGGGTCTAATCTCCGAATCACTCCTTAAACATCTTATATGTTGTTTACTTTGATAAAAAAAGACACTCGAAAGACTTTGTAGTAACTCCTCGTACGCTATGTTTGTATATATCTTGGTATTTCAACACATTGAAACTAGCTTTTTTCTTCTTCTTAACAAACTTTTTTTTCGAATGACTTTTTTTCCACCTCATGTATATATCGCTTCTTCAGCGTCAAGTTCATTGTTGTATTTCGTTATTGGTACGATATACTCGAGTGTGATGGTGTTTCGCCTACAAATTAACAGTCTTAACAGTGTTTCATAATATTGAGTAACAAAGAAAGAGATTTCCAATTGATGGAGAAGAAGCAGAAGAACAGCTCAAATATCTTGCCATTTACCATTAAAATTCCAATTAAGACTTCAACAGCTAAATTGTTTATTTTCTCCTTCAAAATCTGAAGAGAAAACTTTAATTGTTTCTCTGTGATTTCATTGATAGTTTTATAATGACTCTCTTCACCACATCTTCCAGATACACAGAGACTCTCGCACGGAAATCTAGAATTGTTTTAAAGATCTCTTGTGCGTGCATGAGTTTGAATTTTATTCCTACGTGGACTTGTTAAATATTCAATCAGCTGTACGATGATATTTCTCATTAAAAATTAATTAGACGTCTCGAGGTAATTTTTGAATTTATTATTTAACAATAACTTTTGAGACTTTTCGAGTTTTCTTGGTAATGAATAAATTACATTAGGACTCAAATAAATAGAATAAATATAGAAATTAATGTCGAGAAGTTTAAACTCTTTACTGAACCCGTTAATTTATTATTTTAGGGCTTTGAAAAAATGATGACACGCCGGTTGTCCGTCTGTCATATCTTTTTCAGTAACTTTCTAATCTAAAATTGCGCCTAAACGCATTTTAAATCGCATTTGAACCATTAAAGTCTTTTACTTGCATTAAAACGCAAGCGTTTAACGTAGCCTAAGTTAAAATGCAAGCGGTTTAACGTAGCTTAAGTTAAAATGCAAGTGATTTAACGTAGCTTAAGTTAAAACGCAAGCGTTTAACGTAGCTTAAGTTAAAACGCAAGCGGTTTAATGTAGCTTAAGTTAAAACGCAAGCGGTTTAACGTAGCTTAAGTTAAAACGCAAGCGGTTTAACGTAGCTTAAGTTAAAACGCAAGCGGTTTAACGTAGCTTAAGTTAAAACGCAAGCGTTTAACGTAGCTTAAGTTAAAACGCAAGCGGTTTAACGTAGCTTAAGTTAAAACGCAAGCGTTTAACGTGGCTTAAGTTAAAACGCAAGCGGTTTAACGTAGCTTAAGTTAATACGCAAGCGGTTTAACGTAGCTTAAGTTAAAACGCAAGCGGTTTAACGTAGCTTAAGTTAAAACGCAAGCGGTTTAACGTAGCTTAAGTTAAAACGCAAGCGTTTACCGTAGCTTAATTTAAAACGCAAGCGTTTAACGTAGCTTAAGTTAAAACGCAAGCGTTTAACGTGGCTTAAGTTAAAACGCAAGCGGTTTAACGTAGTTTGCGTTAAAACGCTAAACGTTAGAAGGCATTTATTCGCGTTTTAACCCGTTAAAAGCGTATTAACGTAGTTTAATTGACATTTAATACTATTTGGACTACATTTTTGCTGCATTAAGGGGCTATAATAAAATTTGATAAACGTAGTCATTGTTAAATTCAGGAAAGAACATCCTTTAGAAATTTGCCCAATGATCTGCGGATTGTTCGATCATAAAAGACATCCTTTCAAAAAGCACCACAATATCAATTTACTGATGAGAATCTATATATAAAAGGGAGTTTTTTTGAAGCCCCAAGAAAATATATCGGATTTCCTTCAAGTCTTGAAAGGGATATTTTCTCCCACAAGAACCGCAATATTTGTTCACTCTGTGATTGATTTGATGGTGAAGAACAAATTTGACCAATTATTTGCTGACCCAAAAAAAAGGCGAGCAGTATAGTTTGAAATATACATATAGTCACAAATTGAAAGATTAGAATTTGTACAATTCCCCCCAGTGTTGACCTCCATTTAGGAGTAATGTCTGTTAGATTAATGTTATGTGCTTTTGTTGTGTCTCACCACTCATGTCTCTTTGGGACACAGATTTATGTTATAGAGCGGAGAGAAAAGAAACTGATAGTTTCAGAATATACCCTCGCCTCATTTGTAAAGTTCTCGTGAAGAAAAGACACTTTCTTGGGTAAATAAGGCAGTCCAACATTGCGATGATGCAGTGCGCGCCTTCTCCTCTTCTCCGTGGCCTGTACCCAACCATTACTATGTATGTCATGCCGAACACACAGAAGAGACTTTAACGTAACACGAATGTGTACGAAATGGAGTAAAACACGTCTAAACTTGCATAATCTTGTTTTCAATTTGTGCTATTCCGCCGATTGAACCGAGCAGAAGCGGACTCTCAGAATCTCCCCCTTGGCAGTGGTCTCTTGAGGTTATTGGAATACTCATATTCTCCGTGGTGTCGCACGATAAAAAGTAAACTTGTGTCCGAGATAAGCTTTCCGCTCATTTTATTTTCTCGTTAACTAATATATCGTTATAAGCCACATTTCACACAAGTTGCACATTCAAGAACTAATCTATAAAGTCAGTCTTTGTTTCGCCATCAGACCCCAATGATAGGGTTCGCAGCACGATTGAAGTTCATTCAGTGAGGCATAAGTGATGTTATAATTTTCCAAGAATTTGTAATCAATGGCATTTAATTGCTTTGGAGTTTTCACCATTTGATTTTCTCTCTCCTAAGACGTGAGTGCCTTTCATTTTAAAGTGCAAGAGAGAGAGAGAGAAATTCCTACATATAGTAAATGTGAAGGAAAATCCATCATGTTCGTTGATAGGTGTAGCCACGAAGTGCTGTTTGAAGAGTCACAAATTCTCATGGGGAATATGTTTGTGCCGATTATAGAGGTAACTATCTGTATTTGCTGCTAAAGAGCTACTCACTCGACACCCTCTGGCAAATAGGGTGGATTAACCACTTATGGCCACCCATATTGGAATTAATGGCATATCCTGCATGAAAATTGATCATAATTTTTAAATAAACCAACAGATTTTGAGAGTAGTTTAAGAAATTTGAAAATTTTGACTAAAGAAAAAATTAAAACTGTGGAAAACTAGCAAATTTTCACTCATAGGTTATCCAGTTTCTCTTGCTTTACTAAATAGTCTTAAAAGAGAACTTTTCGGAAAAAAAATCAGTAAAACAGAGAGACTCCCCTTAATAAGTCAAATCATAAGCTTTTTTAGTGCTTTAAAGCTTCTAAATTCAAGTAGGTACCTAATCGATATTTTTTCAGGGCTCAAAAGTTCATTTTTAGTCTAAATAAAGTTGTGCTCAAAAGCTCCTCAATCAACTAAATTAAAGCTTTTTAATAATCAAAAGCTTGTTTTTAGACAAAAGCTTTCTGGATGCGCTCAAAAGCTCCCGATTTAACTAAATTCAAACTTTTAGATGCTCAAAACGTTCGTTTTAAGTCTAATTAAAAGCTTTCTAACTACATAAAAGCTCCTCAATCAACTAAATTAGAGCTTTTTATTGATCAAAAGCACTTTTTTAGTCTAAATAAAAGCTTTCGAAGTACTCAAAAGCTCCGCATTCAACTAAATTGAGGGTTTTCTGTGCTCAAAAGCTCTCGAATCGAGTAATCTGAAGCTTTTGGACAATAAGAAAGCTCTTCATATTTGACTAATCTGCAGCTTTAACAGTGCTTTTAAAGCTTTTGATTAGACTAAATATAAGCTTTTCAGTACTCAAATGAACCTGATTAGACTGATTATGGATTTTCTGCTCTCTTATTGGATTTAGATGGAAAATCCTTTTCTCAGAAATCTAGAAAATTTTATGCTTTTCTCAATCACAATAGAATCACTATATTTAACACTTATACTGGCATTTTCTACTTTTGTAACGCATAATCACTTAATTGGCAAAAAATATCGTAAATCATTTTCCATTCAATACTAAAACTCATCTAATCAATTGATTTTGGGGCGAGATAAGGTGATAAATTTACTTGAAACTGACCATAAGTGGTTACTCAACCTTATGTGTAGCATCTTTTCAAACAAAGACACTCAAAAATACACGTCAGTTAAGCAATGAATTTATAGATAGTCTATAGATAGTCTACAACACCCAATTGTAGTATGAATCATAAATATACTTCTTTCGTGATCATTTTCTGCTTCGCGAGTCTTATTCTCTGCACCGTGTGTGATGCTTTTTTTTGCCATGTTTATCCTGGTAAAAAAGAGACACACTTGTGATAGAGTAAACAGTGTGTTGTGGCTGTGGCCAATGCAACGGAGTCATAGAACAATAATTCATTAAAAAAAAGTCCACCTCGAGGGAACACTTGCAAGATTATGGGTGCAGAATTGAAGTGAGAGAAAGAGAGAGAGAAGGGAGGGAAGGAACATGAGATGAGATTGTTGCTCAAGTGGTTTCTTGTAGGTCCGATTGAGGACGGAAAAATGCGTCGATATACCGGTTTCTTTGGGGGTACCCACTGTGGCTGGTACGGATTCCCAACCATCGGCCCCAGCCATACGAAAAATGCCACAGTCTTGTGTGCACGAGCGAAACAAGGAGAAGAACAAGAGAGGCCACAGTTGTTCAACAACAATCGCGTTTTTTTTTTATAACAATCACCCAAAGCTGTTCTGGACATCCAGAATCTTCTCCTCCTATAATGGCTCTCGCGTAGACAATAAGTTAATCCTCAAAGAGAGATATTTTTATCCTTTGATAATTCCTTTATTTTTTATTCTTCTCTTTTTATCTCTTGCAGATTGACGGACATGATTCAGGAACTGAATCAGATGATGGTGATTTAGATGCTGAAAATATTTATCACGAAGCAGATATGGAATACAGTGAGTTCACTCCCAAAACATTTCTTATTTTCATCTCGAATAATATATGGGCGACTATTCCGTGTCTCATCATCATATTCCATTTTAAGCTTCACTCTTTGTCTTCTCCCTGGCCTTATGTACTCGCGATGTGTGTGAGAATGGAGGAAAAATTGACGTAGTAACCATAAAGTAAATATTTCGACTTCTTCTTCATTCAACATTCTTATTTCTCCCCAATCTCACTGGAATTTCTAAACAGAATCACATGAAAAATGAATTCTATTTTCCCGCAGCCAAAAGGATATTCTTAGATGCGAGAAAACAATTATTATACCTTTCGAGAGTAATTTTTGTGGATTGCGTGGGTGGAATTCTCCTTGTCGATATAGTCAAGAGGAAGTAACTACATAGTAGAAAATAGACACTATATATATATGTATGTGAAATTTGGTGTATATCCATAAGAAAAATCGACAACAGTGAGAAATTATCCAGCAGAATGCGCAAGTCTCTGGGCAAAATATATCTCTCACAGACATTTTCATCGTAAAGGGACAATCTTAGAAAGAATATGGAATGTCGAGCCCATTTTTCCAATCCATTTAGCCTCAATGACCAAAAAGGAGGGACATTCAATCCTTCTCTTATCTCAAACGACTCTTTTCTCTTTCTTCTATTTAGACAAGAAAATCTTCCCAACTTTAATCCACTTTGCCTGAGCCTATTGAAAATCCTGTAGACATTCCCTACTTTTGCAGGGGGATGTAACTCCTGCAATTCAATTAATTTGTACCTTGCAATTGAAAGCTCTCTCTCTCTCTCGCCTTTTTGCCGTGTCGAGGCCATCATTTGCCTCGTTGTTTGCTCGTCACACTAACAACACTACAAAGCTCAATAGTCGCATGCGCTCTACGGCATTTCATTCATGGGAACTCACATTTCCACGCATCCCAACATAACACTCACACAATTGCATAAAAGGGCAGCATTTGGGAGTCTTTTTTCCTCCTCCGTGTGTGGCAGGGCTTTCTTAGTCACCCTCTTCCGCCCAGATCCACCCACCCTACCCCCTTTTTTTTGGGGAGGGTGGCAGGAATTCCGCTCGAGTGAGACAACATGATGAATTTGTGAACTTTACGTGAGACAGAGAGTACGAATGCACTGCAAGGGGGTAATCATGTTTGTAGAATAGCATACAAAGCATAAAAAATCATTTAACACAATTGGCAATAAAGTAAGATTTTCATGAGAGTGAGAGAGAAATGAGGAATTCCAGAGAAAAACATTGTATGGAAAATGAATGAATATTTTCTTAGGAGGTTTATCAAAGAGATCTGATTCTCATCTTTGATTTGGAAGTTTGTAAAAGTTTGTTAATTAAACTTGTTGTTTTCATTAATACAAGAAGACTTGTAAAGTCTTCAATGACAATGCTGAGTAACAGAGTTTGTTAAAAATTTGTAAATTTAACAAACATTTACAAAAGTTTTGTAAAGAAAACTGAAGACTGAGATCAAGTAATAAAATTTTATGTTAAAACAAACAATTTTTGATAAAAATGTAAAGACATTTACAAAGCATTTGTCATTCAATTGAGAAATTACAAACTTTTACAAACATTTTAACAAACTTTTCCGCAAACAAAAGATATACAAAAATCTATCGAATGATGAACCCCTGAGTTACTGTCGCTATACATGTATAAAATACTACATCGCATACCAACACACGCTATCGATTTCATTCTTTTTCATGTGTGTCTGTGTCGTAGTACGAGGTATTATGTATAGTAAAGAGATATATAAAAAGAACTTAAATGAGACTACAGTTAAGTCATACACGCGCTTTTCTTGAAATACGGCCAAAAATTCTCATGAGGAATTTTCCACCCAAGAAACTTGTATAAACTATAATACAACTTTCTAATTGATATTTAAAATATCTTTTCATACCACAATTTGTCTCTTATTACGATGAGTTTACTCTGGAAATTATTGTATGAATATAAATATATTAAATTCACGAAAACACTTTTTCGGTTTATTTGTTAGTGTTTTTAGCTTATCGTGACGGAGGTGGTGGGAATCGTGTGATAAATGGAGTTTATGAGCGAAAATAGCCACTTTAAATGTCTCACATTTAATGTCTTTTTAATTTTACCATCATATCTAATTGACTTTATTACTGAAATATCTACATATTATTGTCTTTTTTCTCGCGCCCCCTTCAATGTCACCGTGGACAATCGGTCAGAATGAGCTTGTGGAAAATTATGCAATTAATCAGAACAAGTCACACACATACTTCTCTCCCACTTAGTGTTTAAGACTTGAAAAGAAAAAAAAAATACCCACGCGCGCGTGTAGAATATTATTGAGCAGTAATACTTTTTATTTATTTATTTTTCTTCTGATTTTCCCAACCCGCCTTCCCACCGTCTAATAGTCGCTCCACCGGGACGAGTGATCTTGCACACGATACATGATAGCTGTGTGATTGTTGTATGGAGAGAAGAGTGTTGTGTTTAAAGAGTTGTGGGGAGTGAAATATTGAACATTATTATTATTGGCCAAACTACACAACAAGCACATAAATGAGGAATGTATTTTGCTTAGGAGGAGAAGCTCAAACACACTTATGAAAAACCAGGCAATTTACTTTCAAGCAAAATGGTGAAGGTTAATAGTTCGATGCCCTGACATTGTCTCATTTATTGCTCAGAACGCGAGTGAGTGAGGAGGATGAAAATGTATTTATTGTTAATACACGATGTGTGTAAGTTGAAATGATGTAATTATTCTTTGTCAATATTTTTCACTCCATGTCATACTTACTTAATTATTCAGAATCGTCGCAATATTGTTCACGCTTTTTTCCATTTCTGGTTCTTCATACAAACACCCAATCTCACATTGTGATACCAGCGAGTGAGAGGAGGGTTATTAAGTGATCCAACGAGTACATAATGGAATTTTCCACTTGTCCAAATTAAACTTTTATAAAACAGTAAAACACCCAATTAAATGTGAATTGGGTTAGAAGAAATTTTTCGAAAAATAAAAATAAAAATTTTATCAAAGAGAGACGCATTAACATGTCTATATTTAGCAAATTGTTTTGTTTAGAGTTTGGCTTAATCTTGGGGAGTAGCAGGAAGTCAATCTTCTGCCAATGTCTTTGCTTTCCTCCCCCTCAAACACTATCAATTTTACTTCTGGCACAATGAGCCTTCTTTTGAAAATATCATGACAATGAGTATTTTTTCCCACTTCTTTGCGTGTTGCGCAGACAAAGAAAGGAATTTTGAAATATAAAAAGAAATTGGTAATAGAGAAAAGAGGAAATTCCGAGAGATACCGTGAAGGTTACTATTTCAAGTAATAATTCTTTTCCCTCTCTCTTGAAAAAAAAATACATCAACGACAATTCAAGGGGTTTTCCCATGGCAAATCAATCGGAAAAAATATTTAGCGCCTAATCAAACGTCCACAAACATATTGATTAGCATTTCCCTCATATATATATTTTGTCCTAAAAACCAAAAGCAATGAGAGTTGATAAAGAATGTGTGGCAATTGGATGGTTAAATTAGCTTGTTTTGCATATTGTGAAAATGGCAATAGAAATACAACTTTGCGTCAATTACATAATGGCTATATCACAAACGATCGGAGTCGAGTCAATTAAATTCGGGGGAGAAAAATAAGCAAAACAAGTGATTTTCCTCTTCTTCTTCTATTGGGCGATAACTTTGGTCAAGTTTTGCTGAAAATCAGACGACTTCCAAACGACGTGACAAAAACAACCGATTCTATATAGCAAAACGAATAAAATTTTCGCACACGATACATAGTCGTGCCTTCTGAATCACTATAATTCCACATAAGAAAGCAATATTCGGTGCTTTTGTCTGTGTTCGTGACATATAAAGAGTCTCCCGGTTAAAAAAACACAAGATATATAATACATAGTGACAAAAATGCTACAAGTTGTAAATTTACAATGAATAGAAAATGTGTATATGTATATGGGGGGAATTTTTTTTAATGAAGATAGAAGTTTGTTTATTTGTCAATGTGCCAACTGGTAAAATTATCAAACACACGTAAAATTAACTTTGTTTTCAACTTCTTTCTTGGGGCCTTCCTCTGCGCCCCCATTCACCTTCTGTTGATGCATGAGTAAAAATGGATGATGGTCTACGTGCTATTTATTTGGCGTGACGTCTTTTTGGGGAGTTATCTTGCAGCAAAAAAAAGCCACGTTCAACTACATACACACATTGAGTCCTCTATGCAGTGACACTGATAAAAAAGGCACAATAGAGAAGCAACAGACTGATTGACTCAATCAACATTACAATGTTCTCTCCCCTTTTTTAAGCACACCCCACCATTCAGTACTTAAATCAGCGGAAAAACATGATAAAAACCACCAGAGTAATTGTCTTAAGTAATATCAAGAGAAAGTTCTGCGGAAGGGGAGGGAGGAGGGGGGAAGCTAAAAATATATAGAGGGTATACAGTGAGGACAAAAAGCTTAATGCAGAATGTTATGTGAAACTTAAGGTGTTAGCACACGGAATGTTCTGAAAGAACTTAAGATTTTCTACTGAAAAAGCTTTCGAATTTAAGAGCTTTAACTGTTCAAAAATCTGTGGAATTTAGTTGCTTTTTCTATTGAGAAAGCTCTGGAATTTATGAGCTTTTTCTTTTGAGAAAGCTCTGGAATTTAAAAGTTTTTCTGCTGAAAAAGCTCTGGAATTTATAGGAACTTTTTCTGTCGAACAAGCTCTGGAATTTAGAAGATTTTTCTGCTGAAAAAGCTCTGGCATTTATAGTAACTTTTTCTGTTGAAAAAGCTCTGGAATTTAGAAGTTTTTTTCTGCTGAAAAAGCTCTGGAATTTATAGTAACTTTTTCTGTTGAAAAAGCTCTCGAATTTAGAAGATTTTTCTGCTGAAAAAGCTCTGGAATTTAGAAGTTTTTTCTGCTGAAAAAGCTCTGGCATTTATAGTAACTTTTTCTAATGAAAAAGCTATTGAATTTAGAAGTTTTTTCTGCTGAAAAAGCTCTGGAATTTCTAGGAACTTTTTCTGTTGAAAAAGCCCTGGAATTTAGAAGATTTTTCTGCTGAAAAAGCTCTGGCATTTATAGTAACTTTTCTGCTGAAAAAGCTCTGGAATTTAGAAAATTTTTCTGTTGAAAAAGCTCTGGAATTTATGGGAACTTTTTCTGTTGAAAAAGCTCTGGAATTTAGAAGTTTTCTCTGCTGAAAAAGCTCTGGAATTTATAGGAACTTTTCTGTTGAAAAAGCTCTGGAATTTAGAAGTTTTTTCTTCTGAAAAAGCTCTGGAATTTATAGGAACTTTTTCTGCTGAAAAGCTCTGAAATTTATAGGAACTTTTCTCCTGAAAAGCATTGGAATTTAGAAGCTTTTACTGCTGATAAAGCTCTAGAATTTACATGAAATTTCTCTTAAAAAAGCTCTGGAATTTATAAAAAAAATTGTGCTGAAAAGCTTTAGAAATCAAGATCTTTTTGTGTTGTAAAGCTCTGGAATTTATAAGAACTTTCTCTCCTGAAAAAGCTCTAGAATTTATGAGCTTTTTCTGTCTTGTTAATACAACTATTACCGTGTGCCACCACCTTAATTATTTTCTATTTCAACAAATACTTTTGCACTGCACTGTATCTCCGGGAGTAAGATAAAAAAGCATTTTCTCTCTCTTATCAAAAATACACAAGCGGTATTTTGTGAAAATCATTTGTAAATAATAATAAAAAATTTATACACATCGTGTACACAAAGAACAATTTAATCCCTATCTTTCCCACTCATATTTTCATGTTTTTTGTATTTGATAATTTTCGAGAACATGACTGAGTCATTCAGTAGAGCTTTACGATATTTCTTATTTATCAACCAAAATGCCTTCTCAATGTCTTCAATGGTAAGATTTATTTTGCGGGGATGAGATGTTACACAAAAAATGTTTATTTCGAAGCCCTTTTGCCCTATCCCGTGGGGGTTTCATGTTGAAGACAATTAGGAATGGCAAAAGTGGAGTGAAAAAAGGAGTCCAAATTGGATCGATGTAAATTTTTAATTGAACACATTTTCCACTGCGGTCATATGAAAATAGCCTAGGACTAGGATGTGGAATTGAGCAAGCGAACAAGGAGAGAAGAGTTTGTGAATGATTGAATTGATACCATTGAGAGAGTTTTTTTTATAACATCCAATTCATCATCCCTTAGAATTGGTGAAAGGCTGAAAATGTCGAAAATATGAGTAATTTCCAGGAAAGTTATATCCTGTAAAAAGGATTCTTCCAGAGAGGAAAATAATCTCAATTTTGATATCATTATTTTCACAGAAAAAATAAATTCAATCTAAATTTAATACTCAAAGATAATTAGAACGAAAATTTTGTATAAACACATAAATTGTTGAACTTTCTCTGGCCTGAGTTCAAGTGTTTGCAATGCTACCGATTTGATTGCATCAGAACAATTATCGCGGGGAGAGACACTTAAAGTGCTAGACAAGAAAACGACAAACAGATTAAGTTGACCAGCCGAAAAAAATTCAGAATGGACTGTGTTATCTCTCAAGGAGAACCCAATCCTCCGCACATGCGATATTATTACCCCCCGTCCACTGAAAAATATTATTACTTAACACACGAGAAAACACAAGCAAAAAAGTCGCTGACACATCAAGCTGATAAGAGGATTCACAATTGTCGCAAATATCATTTGTAATCACAAATATATATTTTTCTTTTTTTAAATCTTCTTTGTCTCTCAGTCTTTATCTACACAAAAAATCTCGTTTTGGTATTATTAGATTTTACAATGGGGGGCGGGGGTTCAGCTTTTCACTCTAGAAACCTATTGATGTTTAACCTGTGAAACTTTCCACTCATCCAATCGCTCTTTATCATATCTGCCGCTTTCTCGCCAATCATAATGGCAGCGGCGTTCGTGTGTCCGGAAATTGGGCCCGGCACAACACTTATATCCGCCACTCTGAGTCTCTGAACGCCATGGATGCGCAATTCGGGATCCACAACGGCATCGGGATCCCCAACAGGTCCCATCCGACAGGTTCCCATTGCGTGAAAGAGTGGTAAAGCGATGGTCCTTATAGCGCAGTCCCAGTATGTGTAGGAGCCGAACTTGAAGATCTCACAACCAGGAACTGGAGTCTCATCCAGCTTAGCTCCTAGAGCCTGCATCGCCGGACTACGGGCTATCCTCAATGCTTCCTGCAGGCCATGGATAATCACATCGACATCCTCTTGGAATTGGAAGTACCCTGGGAAGATCCTAGGCCAGTAGAAGGGATTATCATTCCACAGTTTCACGTATCCTGAGGATCGAGCGCGAAGTTGAAGAACTGCTATCGCCACGGCGTCTACTCTAGGATCTTCAAGGTGTCTGAAGAGGGTGTTGTAGGTCTTCACGTCGAGATTAGCCCCTCTCGCGAGTCCTGCTCCCTCATCGGATCCCATAGTTCCGGACATGAACAACAACTCAGTGTCCGGATAATCTGGTGGATCTTCGCTAACAGGGGACTTTGTGAAGGTCACAGCCTCTACTCCGGCAATCACGGTCAGGGGTCCTTCACCTCGGGAGTAGTCCATAAAGTCCTGAGATCTTAGATTTTGCAGATTCCCAGATTGTCTAGTCGTGTTGAGCAGAATTGATGGTCCCACGTAGAACATATGATCGTACATTTTTTTCCCAACCGGTAGATTCTGGATTACCGTAACATTGATCTCTCGTAGATGAGCTGCAGGACCTATTCCTGAAAGCATCAGCAACTGAGGGGAGTTGAAGGTGCTGGCTGATAGGATGACCTCCCGCGTGGCAAACGCTCGGTGGAACTTATTTTTCCGCAGGAAGACGCATCCATAAGCTATTCTCTTGTAAGGATCAATTAGGATCTTAGTCACTCTCGCTCCTGCAACTATGTGCAGGTTCGGTCGTTTCTTCGCGATTGGTTTCAGAAACGCCGAAGCTGTGCTGTGTCTCTGTCCACTCCTGGTAGTTGTCTGGATCTTGGATGTTCCCATCTGACTGGCTCCATTGTAATCCAACTCAACATATCCACTCTCAACGGCTCCCTTCTGATAAGCTCCTAAAATTGTGGTTTGGAAGGGATTGTATTCCACACTCAATTCTCCTCGATGTCCATGGTAGTCATAGTCCTCCTCCCCATTCATAGAAGCCACTTCGGACTTCTTGAAGTAGGGCAGGACGTCGTTGTAGCTCCAATTGTAATTCCCAAGAGCTTCCCATGAATCGTAATCTCGTCGGTTGCCACGAACGTACATCATCGCGTTGATGACGCTGGATCCACCCAGGGCTTTCCCTCGTGGAAAGGAGCATCTCCTCTCGGACATGCCTAAGCAAGCTAAGTCCTGAGGCTCTCCCAGATATCCCCAGTTAGTGGCTGTGGACATGAATGTGGAGGATATGAGGGGTACTTTGTGCAGGAAGGTTTCGGCATATCCAGCTTCTAGGAGTAAAACTTTCCATTTAGAATTTTCCGATAAGCGATTCGCCACCACAGCTCCTGCTGATCCCGCTCCGATCACTATAAAATCGTACTCCTTGCGAATGTTTGGACTTCCTTAAGAAAGAGAAGCGCGATTGTTAGACCGAGATTTGTTAATTCTAACTAACGAGAGTCTGATCAGAGTTGGAAGGAAATCAAGCATTAAAAGACAATGTGACCAAACTCATTACAATAGACTCAATGATTTTTTAAATGCTTGTCAACTGATTGGAAAATAATGATAAAACATTTGTTAAGATGTTCTTGAGTGATTTTGAGTTCTTGACATAGAATTTAAGAAATATAAAGAAAATAATATAACATTAAGATTTTGCAATTCATGCGACAAATGAACTTGTTTAACCTTTCTGTGAGGAATAATTTCACAGGCCATTGAAAATTACATTCAGCTAAGAAGAATTATTACTTGAATGGAATTTCTAAGCCGTTCTAAACTTCAAAATATTGGAATTTCTTCCGATTTTCACTAATTAGAAACTTTCAATCAATTAAAAGCCCTTGAAAATGTCTTTTTTAAAGCCTAATTGCCAAATTGAAACTAGAAAATATCACTTTAGAAATTTTCACTTTCAATTAACTTTATTTAATTAATTATTTCCCTGATTCTTCAAACTCTGATCATCACAATAATCTCTATTAAGTACCATATATTTTCTCCGTGTACGCCAAATTGGCTCGAGCATCGACGTATTCCCTGAGAGAGTCGAAGGGGGTGGCATTGTATCCAGAAAAGAGTAACAGAATTACACACAAAACACTAAATTTCCACATTTCTCAATTCACTTTTATTTCTTTTTCTTGTTAAATCCACTGAACTTCACTTTTCAACTATCCACTAAGAACTAATTCAACTTCCACGATCAATCGGCGCTTTTATATCCATGGACATCTTTCCATGGGGATTGACATTGAAAGGCCGATGCAAAAGAACTCCTCATAAGTGCGCGAGTTTAGAAATCAAGAATTCGCATTTGATCATATTTTCACGATACGGTCTAAAGGTTTTTCCAACCGCAGGAAATAATGTTATAAACAGACAGAAATGACCTTCTTGTAACCCCATTTCTTGCAAATTTTCCAACTGTGGGCTTTTTTTGTCGTGACAGGCATGAGCTCCCGACACGACACCACATCACCCACGGACACCGCGTGCTCCTCCGAGTCTCCAGCCTTTGTTGCATCGCACCTCATGTACGATCAGCACAGCTCAGAGGAGGAGCTTGAGGTGATCAATGGACCCGCGGAGGCAGCTAATCCTACAATATTCGATGATGACTCCCCCAAGAGGTCCAGCTCCACGCTCATCGAGAAGAGGAAGAGATCCTTGGCCCACAGTTCGGACGAGGAGGTGAGAAATTCCCTCCCATTTTGAATTCAAAAATTTAGAAATTGTAACGATAATAATAATTGTTTAGGTGAGGAATCTCCTGGAACATGTCCAGGCACCAGTCAATTTTCGCACATCGCCCCCACTGGAGGCCCTGAAGCCCCAGCGTGGCCACCTACACTCACTGCACGTGCAGCAGCAGCGCGCCACAACGCCCCTGGTCCTCACCGAATCCGGGCGCGGTATCGAAAGTATTAGGATTTCATGTGATAGTCCCATCGTTCCGATGGACGTTGTCCGTTCGATTAGTCCGCCGGCGAAACTGTTTCACTGCGCCGTGTCGCCGCGGCGGCGTCTGCCGCAGCGGCCACAGCGCCAGCAGAGACTCCATAGGCCATGTTTGGACTTTGACAAAATGCAACAGGTGAGTCAGATAAAAAAATGTCTTGAGAAGTCTTGGGGAGAGTTCATAAACCCACCGGTAGTGCTCTAAATAATTCAGAAAGCACATACATAAGGTTGATGCATAATTAAAGGGAGTTTTTTGTCCCAGCAGAGTTGGTTTTTCAAATATTTCAATAATTAGAATATTAACAAATATTTATGTGACTTTCATAGAAGTTTCTCCAAAAGAAGAAAAACATATATTAAATTGAGATCATAGAGACTCAGAAAGTTCTTTTAATTATGCAACAACCCTCCACATAAAGCCAATTCACGTGTTGTTAGAAAGCTATAAGAATTGGAAGAGGAACTAGCGATTCACCGGTAATTTGTATTAGTCTGCACAATATAGTCTGCATATATGTAAATATATAATAAAAATTATTTCGTGCGAAAAAAGCGTGAGATTGCAACATATCGGAAAAAAGAACAAGAAATACCACTCGATCGCTTTTAGCGATAATGGCGCGTATTTTCCATTCTTGAAAGCAAATCAAAACTGGGTTAAGCTTTCGATGACTTCTTAGATGGACATCCGATGCGGTATCTTGGGGGGAAATTTTTCAACATAAACCAGCTATGCTTAGTCAACATCTAACATGAAGGAGACTCTCCACCTTTAACAACAATGGATTAAAAAGTCGATTTCCGTGAATTTGCATAAATTTTCCATTTAAGAAAAACTCGGCGCGTGAAACGCTATTTTGTAATTATATTGAATTTTATCCGCGAAAAGGGAAAAGGTTGCATGTCACATAAATGTGAGGTGCTTTCCGGAAGTGTCCTGAATAGCAATTAAAGACTTGACACGAAGTTAAATATATGTATGCCTGTGGAAGGGCTCAACAGTCGCTCCTAATCGATTCTGCAAGCACAGAGAAAATAATCTGACATTAAAGTTGAGAAAATTTGCACTAAAGTTGATTGATTATCCGTTAATTCGAAAATAGATTATCGGATTAATTTTACGATTTTTAACTGTTTTTCAAACCGAAATTTGCTTTTATTCTTTCAAAATTTATTTTTAAACTGTTTTTATTCAATTTCAAAACGATTTTAACGTTTTTGACCGTTTTTAACCACTTTCAAACCGTTTTTAACTGTGCTTTACCGATTTTGACCGTTTTTGACCATTCTGGATCGATTTTTACCGTCTAAAATCGAATTCAAGCCGTATTTAATGCCTTTAACCGAGTAAAATTGATTCCAGATAATTTTTAGATTAACTTACTTGAAGTATGATTACATTTCGAATTGAATAATGACATAATGACGTAAATGAACAGTTTTTACGTTAATTTGTGCACAAGAGATGAAGATAAAAAAACGCATAGGAAGAACAGCAAATTAATGGCATTTTAATTTTGCAGCTAAAAGCCAGATCAGTGACCGCCTGGAGGCACGACTCGGAGCACAGTGGTGAATTTCCTGTCTTCTGCTGGTGATGAAGTGTCTTCAAATCTCACATGCCACCGCCAGTGATGCTGACAAATCCCTCGGCTGGCTAGCGTGTCACTCAATTCGCACATTTATCAAACAATAGACATCCACCAATATTAAATGATTGTTCTTGGACTTGTTAAAAACTTCTTCTCCAGCTCCATTAGAAGTGAATTTTGTGCAATTTTCACATAAACAGAATGAAATAAAAAAAATGAATAGAAAATGGATATAAATCACAATTCAGTGATCTCCTTGCCATGGCAATATGGAAGGGGATTATTCTTGTAATATTCTTATAGAAATATAGATATAAGACACTCAAAGAGAGAGACTAGATATCCCCGAGAGAATAAAATGAGATTTTCATATAGTGATTTTGCTCAGATGGAGAGAATGACGTTGATTTTATTAAAGAGTGCAAAGTGTTACTCATGACGCAATGACTAACAATAAAATGTTTTTAGGAATGAAAGACAAATACATATAGATTGCTCATAGAGAGTGAAAGTGGTACAATTTGGATAATTGTTCTGCTGAGTGATCACCCGCGCAATTGCTGCAATTTCTTCAAACGTGGCAATTTGTGGATGTGAGGCAGATATTTTATGAATATAATAAGCTAAAATTATACTCTCGCACAAAAAAACATCCAGGGAAGATTATAATCAATTATTGGATATCCAATTTAGGGCCTACAATATGGTTTTTTTTATTAAATGATTTGTTAATCAAAGTGTTTTTTGCAAAGAACTTAAGCATGTACCACTTTACTTCCTCATGAGCAAAAAAAGACAAATCGATATATAAACTAAGTGGAAAATCTCTCTTCTAGTCAGAGTCAGGTATTTAAAGTAGACTTATTAAAAGGAATGAGAAAAAAAATAAACTTTGTGTCATTTAAAGCAAATTTCTATACGAAAAGAAAACCAACTGATTAAAAAACAAAGCCACAAATTTGATTAGTATAGAAATTAAAGCATGAGAATTCAACTTTTTTTCAATTTTAGCAATGATGATATTTGAAAATGAATAACAAGAAATAAAAAAAAACATTGGAAAGACATTCGAGATATAAAACGTGAGAAAAATATACTTTAAATAGTAATCAATGGAAATAAATATGCATTTAATAATGAATGGTGTCCATTTAGAGAAGTTTGAGACAGAGAAGAAGAAAAATAAAGTAACAATTTATGAAATATTTTGAAGAAATAGCAAGAGAGAGAGAAATCAATTACACTGTATAGTAGGAATTATGAAAAAAAATGCTAAGAAAATGAAAAACGAAAGAGAATTTAAGAATATTGTGAACATTATTATCTAACAGATGCGAGAGAGACTGTTTAAGAATATTAACAAAAAAATATTTTACACTTCTAAAAATAAAAGAAAAAAGATTAAATGATGGAAAATAACAATTAGCATTAGTGACGAGTAAAATATAAATAGGAATTCAAAGTGAGAAATAGCTTGTAAGCATTGTAAAAAATTAACTATTAAGTCAACAATTGATTTTATATTCTTAACAAATTTACTAGTGATTAGAGAGTTAATACTGAAATTGGTTGTACTGAGAAAAACAAAGTGAATAATAAAAACAATTCAACTCATGCACACAAGAAAGAATCAAATGTCTAAAAATGGATTATATTTACTACAATTAAATATAACTAATACTGTTTCTATTGAAGGAAAGAAAAATCATAAAAATTAAGGTGAAAATAAAAGAAATGTAAAAGTAGTTTTGACGAAGAGCATTTCAATTGAAAGATCACACAACTTATTCTTTAAAGAAAAGAAAATTGAATGAGACAGAATGATATAAAAGAAATAGGTGTTGTAAATAACGTAGAAGAAGAAATTGTTGTAAACTATGGCTTAAATATTTTATATAATAAGAAATATCTTTTGTTTAAGAATTAATAAAAAGATGGTAAAATATTCAAACAACAAGAAGAAACACTGAGTTTTTATTTATTCAAAACTTATCCTAGACACTCTTGGACGAAAAAACCGCGAAAACTTTTACAAACACAGAGTTTCATCCACCACTCCCTAGGGGCGCTAGTGTCGAATGAGAGGAGAAGTTTTTAAGCTCTCTCGAAAAATGGCGCGAAATCCAAAAAAACATCTCCACTTCTTTTACTCTTATTTTGCTGTTACAATGAAAATAATGCGGGGGGATGATGACCTATTTGTTGTTCCACCCAACCAAGAGAGAAAATTATTTTGTAAATCGTGAGCACGAAGTTTCGCAACATGGCGGCTCAAGAGTGGCTTCTTTTATTGTTTGTCACGTTCCATAAAATCGCATTTTAACAGCATAAGCAACTTTGAGAGCGGCTTCCGTATTGATTCTTCAACCATTGTCAAGGAAATAAAGGCAGGATTAGTGTGGATATCGACAGTATCAATAGATGGAGTGGGGAAGGATGGAAAAGAAAAGTTTTTCCATAACATGACAGAGTATGAGGTTATCCATCATAACTATATAGCATGAGCAGCAAATTCTTGGAGGTATTTATGCACTAGTAAAACAAAAAAGTATGTTTTACAATTTTTCTTTGTATCGATTTAATAATTTTCAGGAAAACTGTTTGTAAAATCAAGCATAGGGGGAAGTGGGGCAGTGTTGTTTTATGAGTTTTTCTCATATATTTTCTCATTGCGTGAAAAAATGGGAAAATTCCATGGGAAAACATACGATAAAACGACAATGCTCCACCTATGACACTGCCCCACTTCCCCCTATTTACCAAACATAATACTTGAATGAATTTTGAAATACTAAATTCATTTTGATAGATAACGTAGAGAAAAATCCTAAAATTTAGGCTTCATATTGTGTTCGATATTTTCCGATTTTCTCCTACCATAAATATTTTATGAAAGTATGAAAATATGAAAATAATCCCCTAAAACTCATAATCAAAAACATAACTTTTTCTACCAGTGCCAGGGTAGGTAATTGATTTGTTAACTTAACATTTCAGAAGGAAGTCTCTCTCAAATTTAACGATCTTTTCTACAAGGATATTTTCACCTTTTTTTACACACAAAAAGAGCAATAAAAATTGCTGATTTTATAGAAATATTTACGTCGAATTGTGACCCACAAATAGAATTTCTTGGATTCAAAAGAAATCTGGGTGAGAAAAGGAAGAATCCCAGATAAAAGAATAGCTAATTCCATGACACACCATTGTGCCACCAGACTTTTCCATTGACACTCTTCTCTTTCCTGGAGCTTTTCTAACCACCCAGTGTCCGTTCTGGATACAAAAAAGGCAAACAAAACATGCAGAGAAGAAAAAACTCCTGCATTGATTTACAAGACACCAATAAAACGATAAAACTTTTAGTGGCATCCTAATGAACTGCAATGCTTGAGTTTAGGAAGAGTGAAAAAAAATGGCAAAGCACACGCCAAGTTTAGCTTTGCAAGCTGGGATTCGATGGGCCACCTCGGGATGTAATGCAATTCGCTTATCAGCTGAAACTTGGTGGTAAAGAGTAGAGTCGAACAGTGACCGTATATATGGAAT
>CAKKOB020000453.1:0-12049 GCA_918844115.2 Phlebotomus perniciosus | reverse complement strand
GGATTGACTTTTATAACATTTCCAAAACAATTTATAAGTTTCCTTGAAATATTCAAGAACATTTCATAATCTAAGTTTAACAATTAGAACGAGAGATATTTGGCAATAGAAAATTAAAACTGGTTTATATAATGTTTCAGTCTATGGCAGACTTTTATCGCCTTATTCGAGAGCAATCTTTATTCTCAATTTCTTGATTTTTAGGGTACCTTCTCGAAATGATTCAGAGATGGCGCTCCGCCAATCTTAAAAATCTGTATCTTAATTTGGATTCAAAAATATTTTATGATTTGATATTCGGGGCCCCAAATTTTTGAAATTTGCTGACAGAATGTCTTTATAAGGCCTTAGGGGGAAGTGGGGCAGTACGTGCTGGGGCAGTCTTGTTTGGGGCAGTTTTATTCATGTATTTCCCTTCAAATTTTCCCATGCCCTATCACAAATTATTTATTTTTGGGCACTTAAACTCCCGAATAAAGGGTTTAATTTAAGTACGAATTCGTTTTTGAAAAAGTCGCGACCTGGTTTACAAAATGCAGCATATCCCTATGTGCATTTTCTGAAAAACCGCAAGTCTTTATCTATAACCGTTATCTCGCTAAAACGATTCCTAAACAAACGTACGGACGGATAAGCAGACGACCAGCCATAAAGCTTCAATTTTTATCTACCCACTATATCCTGATCAATAAGACACTAAACACTTTTAATGAGGGTTCTAGGGTGGAGTTACCACATATGGACACTTTAAGAATTCAATTACTCATAACTTTTGAATTTTTTATCGAATCCTAATGAAGTTTTCGATATTCGTTGCTTTGACCCAACATTCCATGAATCTAAGTAATATTCTCCGAATCAATAGCTAACCCATTTAAAAATTGCATTTTCTCTGACAATGCGAGATTCACCACTTGTGGACACTTTGTCCCAGAATTAGTCACAGAAGCACTTTTAAACCACAATTTGCCAGAAAAGTGCTCGAAAACTTGTCTGGTAAGTTTAATGTGAAAAGCTTGATGAATAAAATTGCGAAAATGTTGAGCAAGACTTGTTAAAAAAAGGAATGGTCCATAAGTGTATATCAATATTATGGCAATTCACCACTTATGGACACCTCTAAATATCAAGTAAAGTGCGCTTTCGTCTTCATTAGGTGGTAACATACAGAATAGTAATGCTTTTAAACTTATTTGAAGCCCTTATAATGGCAACTTTGCCATTAAATTTTAGATGTCCATTAGTAGTTCCTCCACCCTATATCCTGATCTGTAAGACCCTAAACACTTTTATTAAGGATCCTATCCAATCTAAAAACTTCGATGTTTTCGCTACCGCATTTTAAAAAAAAATACCGATACTAAATTGCGAATGCGATCTTCTGATATCTTGGCCCAAATTACTGTCTTGAATTACATGATCTGCTCACTAACCCAAAATACAGACGTATACCTCGAAATGCGATATGAAAGCCATAAAGAGTTGAATTCTCAGTAGCTTGTCTCTGGAAGCAAATTGGAACATGATTGAACGATGCTTGAGATCTATTCTATGGAAAATGTTGCAAAATCCTCCAGCTTCTTGTCATGTTTCGTTTTCAACAATGTTTCTTTTTTATAATGCGGACACGGTGGATGGATGAGGATGAAGATCAATAAGAACATTTTTGAGATTCCCTGTCAAAAAATTACCTGTGGACATGATTCATTTTCCATCCTTCACCTCCGCACATCATCTCGCAGGAAAAGTATAGAATCACTTCTTCTTTTTTTTTTGTCAAGAGAGTAAATATTTGAAGTTGAGAGTCCGGACAAGGAGGGAAAAAAAATGTTTATAAAAATCATGCAGTAGATAGATATGACTTCCACCTGTGGTGAATTTGTTGAACAATGCTAGTTGTGACAGAGAATGATGCATTGATGCCCCAAACAATTCCATCCAGATCCAGATATCTCGTGTGTCTCGGCTTGAATTTTCATTTGGGAAGCTCTGGATGGTCACGAAGGATATTTCTTTTTTCCATACATATGACTGACGAGTGTGAGAGAAGGCCAGAGGGCAAAGAAGGAGCGCACACGTTACAATATATACAGATGTGTGTAATGAGAAATTGAAAAGCGAGAATAACCACAGAGAATGACTTCTTCTTAACGTTGAAAGATCGATTAGAGGACATTCATCAATCTTTGAATAATCCAGAGGCATTTTTCAGATGATTCGATGATTGAAAAAGTTGTGAATTTTTTTCTACTTATTCCTTTGAAATCCTTTTGAAAAAAAAATGTATTCCACGAAGAGACGCATTTTAGAGACCTTCAACCCTCTTCATGATTTTTCAACAGAAATGTTAAGAGAACTTATGATGAAAATGAAGGAGAGATGATCAAATACAAGGATTCTTTAAGGGGAAGTTTTAAGATGAAACTTTGGATCAAGTTATTAAGTTTCCAAATCAAAATCTAAGCTTTATTTTTAAATGTTTTTAAGGAAATTGCTTTAAACTCTTAAGATATTTACAAATTTTATATAAAAATTTATAAGAGAACCTAATTCCAAATCTTTCATTTACAAAATTTCCAACTCTGGGGGAATGAGAAGAATTGTGGCTACATGTTTTGCCTTTATAATTCTTGGCGAGGAGCTGAAGAAAAAAGGAGACTTTTCAGACGATGGTTTTCAATCGTGATTACTTTCCTATTGCCTCCTCTCATCGTGGCTATATCCTCTCGAAGCGAGGAGACAGATGTGCCATTTTCAGCACATTCAGCGCAACCGAGAGATCCTCACCCTGAATCACAAACGGCCACAATGAGCTGAAAAACATGAATCGATCCACCGACAAGGTTGGGCAACCTTAATAAATAAATAAATATCCAGAAATGTATGTAATAAGCGCCTTTTGTTGAACGCCTGTGTTAGTTTTGGTTCGCCTTTGCAAAGGCATCAACAGACCTTATAATGCATGAAAGCGAAAATATTATACGTTGATCTCTTGATTTATTGTCATTTTGAGGAATTATCTGTGTAAATTTCCTCCTTTTTTACCCCTCATATGGCTTTTCACACTTATGGAGGGAAATATTTTAACAACTAAATTTACACACATCTCTATCCCTAATTCATTGATGTGACAGAGACTTAATTTATCAAATAAAAAGGAAATATTTCTCAAAAATCTCACCACATTTGGCTAATTTTGCCTCCATTTCACAAGAGAATCTTAGCTGGGTGGGAAACTTTATAAATTAAGCAATAACGAATAAAATTGAGAAGATAAATTCAAAGAGAGAAAAACTTCCACCATACAAAATGAATTACAATAAGCCTATTAAAACCTCCTTATATTCAACCTACTAATTTTCTTGACATCCCAGAGACCAAAAATGGTGTTAAAGAATAAAAATTGAAAAGAGAGAGATCGAGAAATATAACGTATAAAAATCAAAAATCTCCAGCCACCAGCTAAAATGACATAAAAAGTAATCTGACACTCTTATTTGGCTGGCGATGTGGATTATGAGGTGAGAAAAATCTCACATTTGCCCAACCACAGAAGTGATTTCGGAAACAGGATGCCCTAATCAGCATTACGCCAATTCACACCCTGGCATCTCCCACAGAGAGTTGGGCAAGTTTCGTCCATCATTCGCTCCCCGAGGATGTAATTTTATATCATCTCTCAGGGATGAGGAAAAAAATACAACACGACGACATCCCAAATTGCAGGCCAATTTATTGTTTGTAACATCAATTTTCAAAACTCCACGAGGAAGGAAGAAAAGAAAAGCAACAAAAGGCAGACAAGAATTCAAAAATGTTGTTGTTTGTCTAATAAAATTAGAAAACCATGTTTTTGAGATCCAGATAAAAGGAATAGGGGATGGGATTATCCTGTTTTGCAATATGATATTCACAATTATTCCATTAGGGATCCCAATTTGTGGTTCCACGAATGAAAATTGATCTCTCATCTCTTATATTAAGAGATCACATTTTCAGTTTACTTTCAAAAATAATCAGCTTGATTGAAACTTTATTTTCCCTAAACTGAGCATTTCCGCCATTCTTCCTGATGCGTATAAACTTTTACCAGATTAAACTGTTCAATATTTTGTCAATGAGATAGAAAAGTTTGACTCCTGAATTGTTGAGGGAAATTACTTTCCCTAATCCGACTGAGCAAAAGAGTTTCCAATATATGTATGATAATAGAGACACAGAGTGGCCCTATTTAATTCATGGGAGGGACTCAATATACCAATGTATCCAGGACATATTCATTTGTGAGTAATATAATGAAAAGCCATCGTTCACCACATATTTCAACATATTAAATTGTGCATGTGTTGTATCTTTGCGAAAAGGGAATGGAAACCCCTTGACTATTTGATGTTTCACTTACCCCTAACTAAGTGGAACAAAAGCGAATCAAATTGTGTAACTCAGGCCATAAACATTTGTACGCCAATTCTATCCCATGATGGAACACACAACATCCATGAGATAATGTTGTATTTTAGCACTCATGCCATGGGGTGAACTTTTTTTCCCTCCAAAAGGGATGTTCCTCCTATGCGCGGATCGGCCTGATATGAAACTGTTACTCCATGTTGATGCACACAACTCTCTCCTAAAATATTGTTTCTCACCCTTGAAAAAGGCATTTGAGAAGGTTACAAAAAATTTATAGAACATAAATTTTCATATTTATAATGTTGAGACACTCCTCTCTTTAACTTATTTTCAGCCTATCCTTTGCGATATGTAGGAGAAAGCCGGGCAAGTTAGATTAACATTTCCTAATAACTAAAATGGCTAATAAACTTGTTTTGAATATAATTTTATTATTAGTTTTACTATAACCAAAGAAGCCAGAAAAGAAGAGTAATGCCATTGATTTGATAGTTAATCCCTGGATGGATTTAGGGGGGGGGGGTCACCGAAGACCCCAAGTCTCTATCTGCATCCGTTTGGCTTCAATCAATAATCTGGATTGCGCTTCTTAAGATTAGATTGCCCCAGAATCTGAATCTAAGCTTATTATCGATCGGATTAGACTAAGATAACCTTGAGGTTAGAAAGAAGATTATCGTCGAAATTATTTCCCTTTTCCGTTCATTTTATGAAAAGGAACCTTCTTTTCATACTTTTCGTCCTTCAATTTTTGATAAAAGGCACAGATTATAGTATTAAATAATTTGTCACCAAATAATTGCAGCATTTGCCACCAAAAAAGTATAAAATGAGGTTAGTATTTGAGGTTATGTCATATTCTACTCCGAATTGCATTTCGCGAGCTCCAAAAATTATTGGGACAAGTGGGACAGATTCAATCCAATCCAATTCCATCCAACAAGCCGGATTAGACTTGCCGTATACATCGACAAAATTAATATTAATCCCATTAATCCAAATCTAATCCGGCGATGATGATGACCTCAATTTTTATAACTAAAAAATATAATTTTTATAAAATAAAAATAAAAGAAGTTTTAAACCAATTTTAGTTCAAATTCAGAATCAAATTTTCCAAAAAAAAACCTAGCCCACCTTTCCCCTATAGCATTTTGTGATATCCTCCTCCTGAGCTCTTTCATTGCAACGTTCACAAACCTAACGAGGGGGTATTATTGTGGAACATGCCGAGGGTAATTTGTATCCTCGACACTTTTGCAACACTAACATTTCCTTGGTTGGTGCATTTTTCTATACCCTCCATCCAAAAAATTTTCCCTCAACAATATTTATATTGAAGGTCCTTTTTGTCTCTCTAAACTCCAGCCATTTGCCCGCGTATATACAGGATTTTTCATCAAGACTCCTGTTTCTCTCTGCCATATTTATTTATGTTTATTCTCGCATCAGCTATGCTCTTTTTTACAATCCATTTTCACGCTTCACGTTTTTATATATAACACATCATATCAAAACTAGACGCACTCAATCCAGTGCCTGATTTTGTCATTAAAAATTTAAAGCGTCAACCGTATCATGGTGTCTGTTTTGAGCCCACGACCCCAAATTTACGTCCACAATGTCGAAATAATTAATTAATCACTCCAATTTGGGAAGATCACTTCTTATTATCAGAGTGAGACAGCGAAAATAGCCAAAAATTCTCAATGAAGTATTAAAGAGAGTGCTATATATAATTCATTATTATAGCACACCTTCAAATCCTTCAAATACTTTCTTTTCGATTGTTTATTCAATATTAAAAGAAGAAAAATAATATCAAATCTCAATCGGTGAAATGAAAGAAAGCTCTTTCCGCCGGTACTTCTCCTTTTATTTTGCCCTCTAAAGCCACACCATCAGTTAAAAAAAGAAGTTATCACAAAAATATTTTCTTTCGTAACCAACCAAATAGCTTATATGAGTCTCTGGGTAAGAAAAGGCGAGATGAATGAAAGGAAAAACTGTGGAGCAAAATGCTCTTTTATACCACATACACTCACTTCTCTAACAACAAAAAGTCCATGTGGAGAGAGAGATTGAGTGTGAATGCATTGTACAATGGCTTTGTCGGAAGATTTCTTATACTAATTTTTCTAACACGATTATTTCTCTTCTCCCAGGATGATGTTGTTGTATCCCCAGAGTTAAGATGTTAAAATAAAATGAAACTAAGGAAAGTATTCAATGTCCAAGCTCCAGAATTGCGACAAAAAGATAAATTCAAAATTGACTGATAAAAAAAATAATGAAGACGAGAAGGATAAGTTACAATCCAAAGATCCCACTTTAAAATAATCCCTCGCATTATTATAAATATTTGTACCTATTTCCCGGCTGCCAGGAGAGATATAGAAAAAAAGGAGGGAGAGACTTCAAATGCACAGCTTTTCCATCATGAAAAATATTCATCCACACAATACAAACAGCTCAACCAATTGTTAAAGTGTCACGAGTATTCAGAATCATCTAAATAAATACCCAGTGAAATAAAAATGCATAGGATACAATTGCCCATAATCCAGGAGATGAAAGAATGAAATATCTATAAAGCTTGAAGATGAGAAACCCTTCAAGAACGAATTATTCCAGCATGGAGTATCTTTTCAATTGGTGACAGTTGAATTTTTTCAACAAACACATTTCTATTTAATGTTTTAGGGAGATTTTGAGAAAAGGAAGACATGACTAAAGATGCAGTAACTCACTTAAGAAAATACATAGTGATATGATGAGTATTGAGGGAATCAACAAGTGGCCACAATGTGGGGGAATCGAACATGAAAATCTCAAACATTTTCCTGAGGAGAGAAAATCTGAATCTTCACGGACAAATATTTGCTAGATATAAATTAATTCAATAAAGTCCTTGAAAAAGGATCCACACTATCAAATTAGATCCAAATATTTGGATTAAGTGTTTTTTTTTAATAAATAAGAAGCTCTAATCTAGCCTCAAACTTTAAGGTTTAAACAAGCCAATTTAAACTAGGCAATTTAAAATTAAAGAGCCATATGGTTTAAGCTAAAATTAAGTTTTAAGCTAGCTATAAGATTTAAACTAGCCTTAAGATTTAAGCTAGACTTAAAATTTAAGCTAACCCTAATATTTAAGATAGCAATAAATTTTAAACTACCCTTAAGATTTAAACTAGACTTAGAATTTTAACCAACATTAAGCTTTAAACTAGCTTTAAGATAGACTTAAAATTTAAGCTATGCTTGAGACTTGATCTAGCATTAATCTTTAAGCTAGCCTTAAGATTTAAACTAGAGTTAAAATTTAAGCTAGCATTAACCTTTGAGCTAGACTTAAAATTTAAGCTAACCTTGAAGTTTTAGATTGGCCTTGTTTGACTTAAGTTTTAAATTAAACTTAAGCTTAAGATTTGCCTTAAGTTTTAAGCCAACTTTGAGATATAAGCTAGTTTTCAAGTTTAGGCTAACCTTAGGCTTTAAAACTTTTAACCGCCTGCTAGCCCCTCTATTCGGCAACTTTTTGGAATCTGGATTTTGGTTTCTTGAAATGTCTACTTAAGCTTTCCCTCATGTTTGGCAGATGGCGCACTATGAAATTGGGTTTCTGGATTTGGACAACGACAATATTTCATATTCGGTGTAGCAAAATAGTCACACCGAATTGTCGTTATCCAAATCCAGAAACCAAATTTCATGGTGCGCCATCTGCCAAACATGAGGGAAAGCTTAAGTAGACATTTCAAGAAACCAAAATCCAGATTCCAAAAAGTTGGCGAATAGAGGGGTAGATCTGCGCTATTATCATAAAATATTTTCAAAATTAACATATTAGAGCTATTTACATCGAGACCGGATTAAGCGTTTTACATTGACAGGATTAGATTAGGATTGAATTTGAAGTTGGATTGAGATAATCCTGACTAAGGTCATTTCTAATCCAATTTCAAATACAATCCTAATCCAATCCTGTCGATATAAAACGCTTAATCCGGTCTCGATGTAAATAGCCCAATTTTGAATTTGTTAAAAATGCTTTTGTTGTTATTTTTTTGATAATGCGAATCTATAGATTTGTTAACTCGTTTGTTATCAAAAATTTTGAATTCTCGATTTTTCTTTGAAATCCAATTTTCGGAGATATTCGGAAATCAACTCAATATTTTTCCTCAATTTCATTATTCAAAAAAATAATAAAATTATGTAATCCATCAATTTTGATACAAAGAAGGACGATCTTTTCTTATCTAAAAGTGGATTCTCAATTTTCTGCTCACCAAGACAAATTTTCAAAATTTTCAGTACCTATGTAATTCTTTATTATTAAATTTGAAAGTTTAAATTTTAAATCCTTCATCTTCAAACTCCTTAATTCTCTAGAAATCAAAAGATCGTCAAGATCGTTATAAGATCATTAAATATTCCAGTGAATGAGACAATGTAAGCCCTCCACAGTTCCTGCACAAGAAAGTCATGGCTGATGTGGAAATCCCACCTGCCACTCATCCAATTCAGCCCACTAATTGTTGCCCCAACATCGCACATTTTCAGTGGTTCAGATGAGCCTCACTAAACACTTCCCTCCAATCACTTCTACAAACATAAGCTTTGCGGAGGATTTCACCAGCAATTCCCCCGCGGACTCTCGTGCGCATTTGTGGCGGCACATCGTCACCATTTGTGGCCAGACGTCTGGGAGAGATTTTCGACTAATATTTGTGGCGCGAGGTGCAATAAAAGGCGGAGTATATGAAGGCGGTTCCCCATACAATTGTCGCCCATTTGACTCCCAGGAACTGTGTCCAGGAGCACATCCGGAAGTTCCTCTTCCGGATCACTCAGGAGATGTTGGGTTTTGACAAGAGCCTGGCAAAATGTTTATAGAGAGCAAGATGTTTCTCTGATGGCAGCGCATCCTTTTTGCTCCCAGGCTGTAATTGAGACTAATTTCTGTTGAGCCATTTCAATCCTTCACCGTCTCCTCCTCGATCTCTTTTGCGCTTTAATCAGGAAAGTGTCAAATGTACCAAAGCATGCCGCCCGATCTTTTATTAATCATCATCAACTCCATCTTTTGCTTCTTCGGGCGCGCTCATCTCCTGCTGCTTCCAATTCACTTTCCGGGAGCCAACTCGTTCTCCCTCATCGTGGCTTCTTTTTTTCTTCTTATAAATCTCGCCAACCTCTTGTTAGTTCCTCTCCAATTCATCGACAAATTCCCTATTCATCCGCCACCAGAATACCCTCACACAATGTGCACAAAAATTAAATATAAAGAGAAAATTGCCCGCCCCTTATTTCTTAAGGCCGACAATCCACCTTCACCCGTGATTTTGCTCTATCATTTGAGCTGAGCCGCCGATGTTTGTTTTCTTCACGGACGGCTCCCGATACATGAGATGCCTTTTTTTTGCGCCCCCGACTAACCGAGCATTATTCAATAAAATCGCTTTTAATTAGGGAACGCCGCCCCAAAAACTGCCCACTGGACGCCACATTCTCCCAATCTCATCAGATAGCAAATTATATCGACAAGGATCAAAATTAAGAGTCAGTGGAGCATAATCTCATTAAATTACAATGAAAAGAGCATTTTTCGTGTGTTTTCTTAGAGTTTTCAGTGTTTTTCGCATTAGAAAAGTTGGGGTAGAAACATGAGAAAAGTACGAATTCACTAACCTTTGATGATTTCTTGATGGAAATCCCATATCCTTGCAGGAACTGATTAGCACAAACACTTAGAAGGTCTTTTACACTGAAACTCACTGGGAAATTATTCATTTTCTTGGATTTCTCATGAAAAGTCTGTTACTGAAAAAACGGAAAAAACAAATCACTTTTGGTGGGAAAATCATGGCAAACTGTTTTCAGCGCCATCTCTCACGCAGCACTGCTAAACAAAAAGTTTCCCGATTGGCGTGCAGCGAGCAGCCCGTTTGCCCTATAAACAAATTTCTCAGGGTTTTCTTGAATTTCTCTTCAATAATTCACGCATAGGCATCTCAGATGAATAAGGAAGGGATAAAATATGAATTTCCACTTGAAATTTGAAGAAAACCCCATAAAAATCCCCGCAAATCCGCTCCAAAACTGCCAAATTTCATACCATCCCATTCCTTCGACGGACTCCTCCTACGACAATCCACGAAACCTTCCAAAACATTCTTTTGCTGGGATTATTGTTGTGTCAAGCTGTCAAAGCAATCGCGTGGTGGAACACTCTGGGGCGATTTTGTGCATTTATCGGGCGGAAAAGGTGGAAAAAGTGCCCAAAACACCATTAAAATCGCCACCCAGGTGCGTGAGTGAAGTGTGAATCGTGATATTGGTGGCGTGAGTGATCGAGTGGCAGAGAAAATCGGTGAAAAGTGCGAGGAAAACAATGTCCGAATGCAAACGTGTTTTCATCGCTTGAGTCAATTATTGGTGCTTCGCAGCATTTCCCGCCGGATTTGGATGCTTTCAGTCCGAAATTCTCCGTCATTTTCACGCAATTCCAGGTGAGTCATCACGCACGGTGGGTCACGAGGGCCTTCCCAAGGGGATTTTCCAGCCTCATGGTCGCCCAGCTCTGTGCAAGCGTGCCAAATTCAATGGGCAATTTTAATGGCAGATTTGAAGACGCACTTTGAAATCGTCATCTTGAAATTTATGTGTGAAGGAAAAAAAAACGCGAATAATTATCTCGCGATTCATATTTTTGAGGTCAATTTTTACGGTTAGGCAGAGCGGAGGGTGGGGAAAATTTGGAAAATTGCATTTTTTGCAAGGAATTTTCTTTGTTTCCTCGCGTGAGAATAAAACATCCTTGAATTGGGGGGACGAAATGTTCCAAAAGAAATGGAGAAGAAAAATCAATAAATTGCAGTCAATGGGTGGAAACACCTCAAATCCCCTCTGTTTACTCAGCGCCAGGAATTTTATTGCTCCCCCACGCACTTCCGGATGCGTAAGGAGGAATACTACAATCGGAATATTTAAAAAAAAAATATTTAAAAAGATTCCAAGCCTTTTTTTAATTATTATTTTATTTATTATTTTTTTTTAAGATTTAGGCCTTTTGAAATCAAAAATTCCACAGCTTATCTGATTTTTATGTGAATGGAAGACAAAGTGTTTCAAGATAGAAACTGTGGATATTCGACAACCCCCCCCCTACTAAATTTTGAATTATTTTATCCAATGTTATCTTTACTAATCACTAATATATCCATTAACACTTCAATGTCACGATGGCGATTTTAACCCGTCAAATACGATGGGTTTAGATTGCGTTCTATTTGACGGCACTTGTCAAATTTGACAATCTATTGACATTAGGATCTATGACTTCTTGGAAATTCAAAGACCTTTCCATTGAGTACCCACATGATGGGTTTGGGGCGACTAAAACCCTTGAACAGAGAATTTCAAACATTTGACCTTGAAAAACCATTAGACGGAATGTATGGAGGTTATTGGCATGTATGGACGAAACGTGCGTCTAGACAATCTACAAAACATATGTGAAAATAAAAAAAAATCGTTAGATCCGTTTTCGAGAAATACCAAAAAAACGAGTTGTAATCCTAGATTGCGAACGTGGAATTCTTAAAGATTATGCCAAGAAAATTGATCA
>CAKKOB020000452.1:8952-44334 GCA_918844115.2 Phlebotomus perniciosus | reverse complement strand
AAAATGGGGGGCACATCGTGACTCTCTGTTAATTGTCCATAATACTGTTGCGTTCACGGGGGGTCTTCTCGCACCCGCAAACGCGTGTCCCCGTCAGACATCGACTCTAAAGAAACAGAAGAAATTTATTCGTTAAAAAAAAATGATTTTATTGGGGCATTGTGTTGCTGTTATTTCGTCCTCAAGGGGAGGATTCACGTCTCCCGTCACTCCTATCTTTCCGAGAGGGGTAATGCATCCTTCCTCCAGCCGTCCTGACGGTCCCCAACGACGTGCGAGATGCCACGCTATAGAAATGGGATCTGTGCCCAAATCGCTTGTGACTTCAGCAGCTCCGGAAAGGAATCGTCCTTCTTGTCCACCAATGACTTCCCGGAAGCAGGCGTTGATCTCCTCCTACCAGCGAGGGCCCAGAGCCCAAGTCTGCACCAGTATCCGTGACATCAATGGGGGGAGGCGTAGGCCAAGCTCTCACGACATTTTATCGAGTCAGGGGGACCCGTAGGCCAACTCTCACCTGATATCTCCTTTTTTATATTGTCCGTGGTTTCTATATGGACCTTTATTTAACTTTTAACTTTTTAATATACGCATGACTTACTATTATATAACTTGTAATTTTGTAACTTGTAACTGCCGAGCAGCCTTTAAGGCTAGGCAAAACTTCTCTCTAATGAAATCTCAGCCTTGTCTCTCACATTAATAATTGTATAGAACAATTGCAAAACATACAACCAGTGAAAGGACTTTTCCATCGTTTTGTCCTGGAGGTTGGTATCAACGCTAAGACGGCGATGGACACATGAATGTGAGAGATTGTAAAAACTGATTTCATAGATGAATAAAATAAATGAAATGAATGAATGAATGAATGAAATGAATTTTCTTTTTAACTAAAACATAATTTTACAGAGAAAATTCTACTTGTGCGACGCTATACTTGGATAACAATAGCAGCACTTATCATTCTCTTACAAAATAAAACTCTGGGCTATATAATCGTTAGATTCAAAGTTTAACTGAAGACTGAAGTGAACCATCTTAAAAAAATTTAATCCCAAGATTTATCTTGGGAAACACAACATAGACTAGGGTACTCGGGGGTATTATCGATCAACTCCTAATATCAATCAAGCCATATAAACAGCATGGCTTGATCGATATTAGAAGCTCATCGATAATACACCCGAGTACCCTATCTCTACACATGGCCGAAAGTCACACATAATAGGTATCTCTTTATCTTTGTATAAATCACTGTGCTATAGATGGAAGACCAGCCAGAATTTTAACCATTTTAACACAAAGTTTTAATTTTTGGGGTGACATTCAAGAATTTTGATGCCGACATGCAGGGCTTGAATTTAAGATCTATCATTGGAATAGAATAATATACCTAATTCATCTATTTATAGATAGATATAATTATAATTTAAAATCAGAAAATTATCATTTTCGTAGCAAAAAACGCACACATATTGGTCTAACATTTAATTGAGAATTAAAACTTTAAAATTGGTCCGTTCTTAAGATTTCTGGAAATGGATTGTATGTATATTTTTCTTAGCATTCTTAGCTAAATGTCTTCATCTTGTGCAAAAGAAATTGTCATCAGTAAATCCATTATTCATGTTCTTTCTTTTTTTTGTGAAACAAATCTTATTAGAGGATGCTTCTCTTCTTAAACCCCTTTTTAAATTACCTAGTACAGTCACAATATATACAAAATATATATTCATAGAAAATACATACATATCCTACATACATACATATATACATATATAAAGACCATGTGAGGAAAAGAAACGAGACTATTATTCCTGAGCTCTTCTTGCATTCCCTCATTGTTCTTTTACGGTTTACGCGGTAAATTTAAGCGTTCAATTTCTATAAAGATAAATTCTTATTCCAAATTCACCAGTAATGTCGTTGAATCTCTTCAATTTGGCCTTTGGAAAAGACATTGTGCTTTCTTTTTTCACTTTTCTCACTTGAATAGAAAAAAATAAGAGTTTAAAAAAACAATAAAGTTACTTCCTCTGAATGTAATTAACAAAATGAGAAATTATTCAAGATACACAACACTTTAAATACACTTAACAGCACTAAAATAATTTTTTATGACAACAATTACAATAACTAAAATACACTTTATAACAACTCCAGCCAACTAATGAGAACAGACTGAGGGTTTTCGAATTAAAGTTCACAGTAAGAGCGTCGGTTTTATCTGTGAATTGTGCAACAGCAATACCTTATGCGTCTCACTTGCACGGTATTGTTACCTATCTTATAAGAAAAATTACAGGAATATAGAGGGATCAGACCGTTAAAAATAAAATTGGGGACTGAGGAGTTCAAGGTACTTCCTCTGAAATTCGATTTAAGACTTTCGTTTTGGTGGTAATTGTGAATTTCTTATAGGTATACGTTTTATAAAACTTCACATCTGCCAATAGCTATACAAAATCACCCCGACCCTTCTTTCACGACAGAAGACAAGAAAGTAAAAACCAGGAGGGAATTCCTTCACTCCAGTAGTCACCCTTGAGACGGAGTTTTAAAGAAGAGTGAAGAAGAGAAAAAAACTAAACAATATTCCCCCTTGATTTTCTCTTTTACCCAACCGATTATTAAAAAGCTGTGTATTACCTCTACCCTACCTATATGAAGATAGAAATATTCACATGGAAATAATCAGCTGTTCTAGCACTAGGGTCTTTCCTATAAGTATCGAATTTTTATCAACTCTTTAAAAAATGATTTTCCTATGTTTCTTATAATAAAAAAAAAATCTTTTTTATTTGCAATTTAATTGAGTTGTAAGCTCAATTACCGTGTGTCTAAGATATGTATTTTATGTAAAAGTTCCCCAAAAGAGGTCTCTATAGTGATTTTTCACATGAAGTATATTCTTCTCATTCTTCTCGTTTCTATTGCAAGATAGCTATAAGACAGTGTATGAAAATGAATGAGACAAATATGTTAGAAAGAAAACGTGCCAGTACAGTTACACTATTCCCTGTCGAAGCCGAGATGAACATACAGGGGTACAGTGTGTGCTAACTGATGACTTCTTCTCAGTACTCGTCTAGTCCGTAATCTAGAATCACCCTTGCAAGTGTTAAACCTAGTGTAAGAATAGCTAAAAAATATATATATCTGCAATCGTTAATTTTATTGCGAAATTTCTGCGTGGTGATTATTATTGAAAGATAAGCAGAATATGAAAAAGACACATCTCACGTGGAAATTTCATCACAAGTCGAATTTATGATGACAAGAGTCAAGCAAAATTTTCCTCCGCATATATTGTGTAAGAATCGATTAGCTAATTTTTTTTTGCAAGTACAGTGCGAACGTGACTTTGCTAAAGAATGAATATTTCACCTAATAGACACACTGGAGTCACATTTTTGCGACATTTTACCATAAAATTCGTTTAGCTAAAGATACTGACAACTTTTTTAATTCAATGTGCCTCAAAAAAAGTTTCCCTTTTTCGTGATTTTTCCATTATCTCTCTGTCGACCTGAAAGCGCTCACACACCCCAGCGGCATATAATGGAAGTAATTCTCACAAAACATACACTTCCTGAATTCTTCTAACCACTCAAAAGTCAATGGGGTTGCAATATAGATTATAAGTAATTTAATAAAAATAAAAATATTAAGGTCTTTGCGCATTTCTTCACGCAAATTCTCAATAAGTACCTTCACACATCAACTTAGTGTTTCATCCTGCTAAAATAAAAACAGGATAAATGGAAACTTGTGACCGAAAATAAATCGATTATATCACAATTGTGTGTGAAGAAGTGTACAAAGTGTATTTAGTTATTTGATAAGAATGAAGAACATTCGTTATGTAATAAGTTGCACCTAGATTTACAAGTTCATTGAATTTGCGAGAAAAAAAAACAAAAACAAGGAAGTTATTTTTTTATATGGTTAAAACGGTTAAAATGACATTGCATTTTAATTATATATATTAACATTGAAGAGTGAATGTTTATTGATACTCGAGGAAAAGACATCCCTTGAACAAAAATATTATAAGAAAAGTTCTAATTCTTTCCTCCTTTCTTCTACGCTCCAAATAACATTGTTTTCTTTTTCTACATTATGATTTAGATTTCTGCCAGAAAATAACTACGAATCGTACGAAAGAAATTAAACTATAGAACTATAGAGAATTGCTTAAAAAGCACGTGAATGGCTCAATGTGAGTTATGCAATAATACAACGACTGCCACATTATTTGGCTGCGACAGTGGCGACATCAACTGATGTTGGGGCCCCCTCTTAGTGTGGTGCGCCTATATGTGATTCCCCCACCATCGTTTCGAATCGAGTTGGATGCCGGTGTACGGCAAACAGAGACATACACCACCGCGAGTGAGATAGAAGTGACCGGTAACGAAAAGAAATTTAGGCGTAAGAGAGTGTTAGCAAAAAGTGTGTAGAAAAGGAACATCAGCAAAAAATCACCTAAGCCGAGATTACAAAGGACACACAAAAAAGCCAGACAATCATTTGGATCTGCTTTGAGGAAAAAAAAATAAAAATTCGAGAACTTTTCCACTCACGACAGAGAAAGCATAGAGAAAAATCATGGGAAAGAAAGGGACAAAGAAGAAAATTAAATGGCATTCACTTCCAATGGAGGACACGAGTAATGCTGCAAATGCAACACATGGAGCTCTCAGAGGTAATGACAAAAAAATATATAAAATTTTCTATTTTCAACTGAAGTGAATTTCCATTTTGGTCAAAAATAGCACCTGGAAGAGAGAAGAGAAACCATTTTTTTCTACTTTATCTTTACACATTTTCATCCGACACACTTTACTAGACATCCATTTGCAAGTGTTATATAATTCTTCCACGTTTTATTATCAACTTACATTTCAACATTTTCTAGTCTTTTACACCGGATCCTAAAATGCGAGCGAGATGTTTAGTAGAGAGGAAATTCAAGTTGAGAGATTTGAACGTAAAACTTAATTATTTAGTTTTCATACCACACATGTTTCTCGAGTCCTTCACCTTGTTATTACAACATTAACACTCGAGAAATCTATTTCTTCTACCACTCATGTGGGTTTTATATTTAAATTCAGTGAATCACAGTGAAACATATTCTAATACCTTGTAAAAGAAAATTTCACTATGAAACCTGTAGGGGAATAGAGAGGTTAAATTAACTAACAAATCCTAATACATAAAGCCGAGTGTGCATATCTGAATTGACCTGATCACCCCCAAACCATTAAATCTTGACCGTTCGTGACTCCAGGAGTCCGAAAATACCCATCTCCAAAATGTTTGTGTGTCTGTCTGTCTGTCTGTCAGTGTGTTACCGCATCATGGCCAAACGGCTGAACCGATCCGGATGATATTTGGTATAGGTATAGAGGGCAACTCAGGTTGGGACAATTTCCATATGAAAATTCCCCCACCTCCCCTATCTGGTACCTCCCATACGAATTTACCACTTTTTTCGACAATTTAGACTTTTTGACCACTAAGATGAAGCGCTAGCGGGTTGCGATGTATGATGGGAATGATATGGGTGCTGTCCACTATAACTTTGGGGTATAGATAAGATGCCTCACCATCCCCTATTGGTACCTCTCATACAAATTTACCCATTTTTCGAGTATTTTTGACTTTTTGACCATAAAAATGAAGCGCTAGCTGGTCACGATGTATGATAGAGTTAATCAAAATGGGTCCACCTACAACCCTATACTATAGGAGAAGGCCCCATCATCCCCTATTAGTAACTTTCATACAAACTTACCAACTTTTCGGATATTTTCGACTTTTTCATCACTAAGATGAAACGTTAGCGGCTCACAATGTATGAAGGGGTTGATTGGGCTAATGTACACTGTAACCTAACATTATAGGGGACTGCCTCTTCCACCCCCTTTTTTATTTTTGACTTTTTATCCGCTAACGAATTTTCTCAATCAATTTAATGGACCCAAGTTACTTGCGATACCAAGTTTCTTGCGAGAGGCGCGAAGCGCCTCGTGAAGTAATGAACTTTGATTTTATTTTTCCAAAAAAATATATAAAACCTTAGATAAAACTTTTTCATTACCTACGAGTTTTTTTCAGTAGCAACTAAAAACATCTCGTTAAGAAATAAGAATCCCTGAGTTTTTCTGAATTGGTAAAATAGGTAAAATTCCATAACAAGACACTAAAAGCCGGGGCTAAATCAGCCCCGGCTAAGCTTCTTCAGAAAAAAGTAATTGCACTAAATCACACCACAAAATCTCATACCTATTGTAACACATTCATAGAGATTATACCATTTTAAAACAGTTTTTTCACTACTTGTTCCATCTGTTCTGATATATAAATAAATTTCTAGACAAAAACTAATGAAGAAGGTCCCCAAGCCACTTTTTTAGATGTGCAATTTAAAAGTTAAAGCTTTTTTAAAACAATCAAAATTCAGTGAAAAATGAAACCTTATGGATACTTTCATTAATAAAACCAAATTAAAAAAAATAATAAGATTTGAATAATCTGAATATTAAGATAAATTTATATGACCATTTGGTTAACTTAAAATTCTTTCGCAAACGATTAAAATGTCGCCGGATAAATTAGCCCTCTCCTCTTCTACAATTGAATATTTCTGTGTTCTTTCATGCTGTCAATTAGGTATAATAGGTATATTTTTGAAATTGTTCTTAGGTAGTATAATGCTTAACAGAAGAAACTCAAACAAAACACCGCATTACACACACACACACAGTAATTTGGAGCAACTGCTTTCATCTCAATGCAATGTGAATGTAAATTAAAGAATCATGAGCCCATAGAAAGACCTGAAAGGAAGAATTTGAAATCTATCGAAATAATCACCTCTTGTTTAGTTTATCAATTTGAATGGTAATGTTACATTTAGAATGTATTTCTTATTTTTTTTATCTCTTTGCTCCTATCGGTTGCTATTTAGGTATACCATAAATTCAAGTGTTTTTAATAGAATCTTTATACAAGTCTTCTTCTATCTTAAATTTTGTGATATTCACAAAAATGTGTGACGACGAAATATTATCAGTCATCGTGTTTCTTTCATCTTTCAACTCGTATATGTACATATTTGTGATAACACTTCTTTTAGCTCATATCTTTGGTGGTGCCATGCGGGATTTAGAAGAGATTATTATATAACTTCCATGTGAGGATTAGCTCAATTTTGAAGCGAGGGAATCGACCTCAATATAAGAAAATTCAGTTATCAAACTCGTGATACTACCGCATGTCTCTCTCTATATTGCAGTATAAAGAGAGATATTTTGGCCAAATGGCTATTTTTGTGATTCAACACAAATTTCGATGTTGTGCCTATTTTCTTTTTTCATTACATATTGAAAACATATTTTTAACCATATAGAATTTACACTTTATGTACTGTATTATGTATGTTTGTTGCTAAAAAAACAAACTTACAAAGAAATTGATACATTTTCATCTAATTTGTATAATCTCATCTCACTTTTGACCTTTCCGACACTCAATTCCTTATTTGTGATAGTATAAAATATTTACAAACATTTTATTAAACTTTATCTCATTAAATGGCAGTTGTAAGAAAAAGTTCTATTGCGTCAAATTATTCTGTGATATTTCTTTAAATTTCCTTCGTTGGGCACACACTTTGTTCTACCAATGGCCAGATACCCAAAGATATTTTTACATCACAGTTAAATTTAGAGTTAGAAGAATGAGAAAGTATTCGAAACTCATGGAAGATTTCATACATTAGAAGAACTTAAAAAATAATTAGGTTCACAAAAGGTTTTTCTATGCTTAAAATCACTTCCTCGAGTCGTCAATTTGTCAAATTGCGCGTGAATTTGCTAAACGAAGAGGAGAGATAAATATATTAAGGTTATCAATTAATGTCTCATTTTTACAGACCCAACATTTGTGGAGAAGCCGATTTCTGCGTGGCGACTACCAACTACGAAACCTCCGTCAATATCATCACAGATATCAAGCAATACAAACACGGATAATGCAGCTAAACCACAACCCGAAATGACGAATGGTTCTCAAGAAAACATACCCTTTGGTTCTTCGGATCATCAATCTCGCCCACCAAGTCATCGTAGACGTAATTTTCATCAGAACTCTTATCATGGAGCTGGAAGACACTTTGGTCACAGAATATCATCCTCCAGTGGCTATAGAAACGGCTATTTTAGCCAAAATACCAGCAACAGGGACAACTCAAAACCCACGTTTAATGAAGGTATAATATACAATAAAATCAATACTTAATTAATTTTCAAATACTAATAATGCGAGATATCTGTTAATAGATGAGTACACGCGAATAACGACACCACGCCAGGATGTTCTGTTCAAGAAAGGATATTTATCACGACCCAGAAATATCACATCGGCCAATATAACTGATTCTACCACAACACCCCTATCTTCAGGCTCTGGAGCAGTCAGTGTCGCCTCAATGGATGATTCTGCAACACCAAGTACTCAATCTGTGAGTCCTGAACACTGTCATAGTGTATCAGAAACCTCAGATGGAGACTACCATCCATTCATGTATCCGGGATTTGTTGATCAAAACGGAATTTTATACGTCAATCGTGAGTTATTTAACTTAATTCTACATATACCTACCTACCTACGAAACCTACATATATACCTACTTACACTGAAAATACAATTTATATCTTCAGCATATACAACTTTCGATCCCTATGGCAATGGTCAAATGGTGATGATGCCCTATGCCGTTAACAATATGAGCTCAATGGATCTATACAACGCTCCTCTAGCTCCTTGCGATGCCCCATGTTCATCTATCGACTCTCAAATTGTATGTACCTAAACAAAATATCTGCTATAACTTTACAGTTTTGAATGAGATGAGTTTATTTTTTTTTTGCCACAGACCTCACCGGATACCGCAAGTCTACACAACGAGGAAACAAGAGTTGAAACACCACCAACAGCCGCAGAGGGCAACGATGAAGAAGAACTCGAGGACGAAAATAATACCAGAGAGTCACATCTAAATCCGAATTCTATTAACTTTTATCCACAATCTCTCCCACCTTTCCATCAACCACCGACAACATTTTTCTACACTCCTTGCATTGTTGATTCCCCACTGATGTCGCTCTGCGATGATTTGTTACCATACGATGACCTACCACCTGATGAAACTGACAACAGGAGTATCAAGGATGAAAATAAAATTGTTCCAGAGGCAAAAAATTTGTCTCATGTAAGATATAATTAAATGTTATATTTCTCAAAAAAAAATTACTGAAATAGATACAAATTCATAATTTTCTTTTCACTCTCTAACAAGGCTACATCTGACAAAGATGAGGAATCGTACAATGATGAAGATAAAGCACTAGTTGATAATGAAATCTCTCAAGAATCTTTACCATCATGCCTTGAAAATCATCCCGATGAAGCTCAAATGATTGTAAGGCGATTTTTTTCTAAACTTATTATTTTAACAGAAAATTTATTTCTTCTATGTTTTTTTTTCAATAGAATGTGATACAGCGGGAAAATGTGAGTTGTGCATTCAAAAGTACCCTTAATGTGGAAGTTAAGGAGTTTCATCCACGAAATTACCATGTAAAAAATGAAATTGAGACGAATGAGACAACTGATGGCGTCAAGGAAACTACTAAGAAAACAAGTAAAAAGGAGTTTGTGAATAGAAAGAGGCAAAATCAACCATACAGTCAGTTGATGAACAACCGAAAACTCCTTCAAGAGGCCACAAAGTCTATTCAGGAGCAAAATATCGATCTTCTAAAAGGAAATCTTGGTGTCACATATAATACCATGGGTCCTGGTGATACAAAGTGGCAGACTGTTGTGAAGCCACGTGGTAGAAAAGGACGATCAGTGGCGATTGAAAATGAAAATGATGATGAAATTGATGAAGAGTTAAAACAAAAGACAAGCAATGATGATGGAAATGAGAATGTGGATGAAACTTTGCAATCTTCAGATATCCCAGTGAATTCATCACCGAATTGTGGCAGAAATGGCACAAGTAAAAAATCCACAAAATCTAAGAAGAAGACAACAACTAAAAAGAACAAGAAACAAAGACAATGCATAGGTTTTGAGGTAATTGAGCCAGATTTTGGGCGTATTGTCCTTAACAAAAAGACTGAAATAACTCACGATACCCAGGCAGAGTGTGAAGGAGATTCAGAGATTGAGGAAATTGGTGCTGATGAGAATAAGGAGGTAATTTTGTTAGAAGAAAAGACAAATGTGTCTGAAGATAACATAATTGATGTTTGCAATGACGAAGAATGTCGTGAATTGGAAGCTGAACTTCAAAATATTGAATGTATACTGAATTCGGAGGTGGACGATAATCCACAACAATCTGAAGAATCTGATAAAATTTTATCGAATGAAATTTCTACATTTTCTTCTGTAGAACATGAAGAACGAGAAATCCAAGAAATCCTCAAGAAATCCATCAGTCCAATCTGTGAAGTTGTTGAGAATCAACTAAATAGCCCATCCAAAGAGCATATGAGTGAGCTTCATGAAGAAGTCAAAGAAAGTGGGACACAACAAGAAGAAGAAAGACAAGCACATTGCGAAAAATCTATGGGTAATATAGAGGAGGAGAAGATATCTCTGACTGAAATTGTCACGAAATGGTTGGATGAAAAATACAGAACCAATTCCACGGATAATCTCTTCAGATTACCAGATGATCCTGTTGTGCTTCAACGACTCTACGAATCTGCTCTTGTTGACACCGGCAGTGAAGAGACGAACGATAGTGACTCAGAAGAGGACACCTGTGTGAATGAAATATCTCTGCAATCACCAATTCAGCTGAAAAATCAGGTGAGCCTATCAGAGGATGATTCAATCGACACAGACAGTGATTATCAGAGTGATGGTCAGGGAAAGAATATACGAATGACATCGATATCATCTACAGAATCATTTTCACCAGGACAAAAACCACATGAAAAAAACATAACAGGGGCGAAGGCAGTTGGTTCTCAATCAATGGAAGATGGTGAAGAGCAAGAACTGATAAAAGGATCTCCAAAACTAAAAATAACCTCGATAAATTCACTTAATTATTATAATAATTGTAGCAATTCTGCCACTAGTGATAGTTCACCAAACACTACGCTTCAAGATAAAACATACACTAAGACACCTGTTATGTGCATTCTGATGTAAAGAATAAATGTGACATCCATACATTATTATACAAAGTCAGAAAACGAAAGGAAAATACCAAAAACAAGCCATATAATTGCGAATTAGAAATACATAATAAAAAAAATAATACAATAAAATGGGACAAGACATATTAGACACAGAAGCTTGGGCAAATGTTACTCGACATGAAAGCAAAGATAAAATTTAAAAAGGTTGATTTTTTTTGATAAAATAATTGCGGAAATAATTTATAGAATTTAAGTGAATTAAAATTTATCAATACTGTTAGTTATAATTGAATCATATTATTTTTTGTGAGTTTGTAGCCAAAAAGATTCCTAATTTACCCCTCAGCTGTTTGAAAAAGGGGTTTCAAAATTTTTTTTTTTAAGTTTATTAGGTTCATCCACATTATATATTATTTGTGAAATCATTAATCGTTTAAAAAAAAAATTGTGTGTAGTGGTGATCTTTTTTGATGATGAATTATGAATTAACACCCTTATTTAGAAGCCAATCATGATATATAATAGAATAAAAATGTCATCTCCACATTAAGTGCTACTAGTTATAAGAAAATGATAATTGAATTGAACGAATTGAATAATATTGTTACAAAAATCAAATGACATTTTAAATACATCTTTAAATGAAATACTACCTACGTTGAAAAATGATTTTTTTATTATTATTTTCACTCTTCTGGATAAGTTTCACAGCAATTAAAGAATTAACTTTGATCAATAAGGTTTCTGGGACCATCAGAATGTCCAGGTAAATTGTATAGTTATATCTGATGAATCACAATATCTGTGATTTCTTGCAATTATGGGAATGATTTATTTTTTGGTTTTTCCAGAAAATCTGCCCAAATTACAACGAATACAACTATTTTAGCATGTAAATCATAATTATTTCTCTACATTTACGATAATTTGATATTTTGCTGATAAAAATATCAGTCCTTTGTGAAAAATTGTGCGATAGCGTCCTTTGTAAAAAATTTCAGTTTGCCTAAACACAATACTAACCGAATTTTCTTTAATCTTTCCATTCACTCAGTGTTTCCATGCACGTAGTTTTATCTTTTTCAATGAAAAATCACACAAATTTTCACTTGGAAAATGAGGAAAAGGTGTAAACAAAAATCAACCGCTACACACATGCACACGCTGTAAAAATTTTGTTTTTTTCGCGTTGTGAAGTTAGTTGCAACAAAAACTTCACAGCGACAGCAGCGCCAATTTTTCTTCATCATTGACTTGTTTCGTTTGCAGCAGCGACTGATGTTTACATTTTTGTTGCCGCTTGATATCAGTGCATACAAAGCTATTAATTCACTTGAAAATGAAGTAAGATTATATCATAGATAAAGGATAAGTAATTCCCTTACCAAAAATAATAAAATTCAATTTATCAGGATCAGTATTGATGGATTGCTTGTGTATTTCCCCTACGAATACATCTACCCAGAACAATATGCCTATATGCTGGAGCTAAAGAGGACTCTTGATGCAAAAGGCCACTGTCTTCTAGAGATGCCCTCAGGCACGGGTAAAACTGTAACCATTCTCTCTCTTGTGGTCGCCTACATGCTTGAGAATCCACATAAAGTCCGGAAGCTTGTCTACTGCTCACGTACAGTGCCGGAAATTGAGAAAGTAATGGCAGAATTGAAACAACTTGTGAAATACATTGAGGAACATGCCATAGAGGAGTCTAACATTCTCGGGCTTGTCTTGAGTTCACGTAAGAATACCTGTATACACGCGGACATCAGTCGTGAACGCGAGGGAAAGATTGTCGATGCCAGATGCTATGGACTCACAGCGAGTTATATTCGAGAGAAAAGAAAATATGATGATTCAGTGCCATCGTGTCAGTACTACGAGGGATGGGATCTTGAAGGGAAAGAGTCCCACATTCCAACGGGAATCTATGCCCTGGATGATCTCAAGGAGTTCGGTCGGGAACGTAACTGGTGTCCCTACTTCATGGCAAGATATCTGGTAATTAAAATCCTGTTAATTATATGTATATTTTTTTTAGAAATCTAACATTGTAATATCTCTTCACCAGATTCAACATGCCCAAATAATCGTGTACAGCTACCACTATCTCTTGGATCCGAAAATTGCAGAGATTGTCTCTAAGGAGATCCCAAAAGAGTCCGTAATTATATTTGATGAGGCACACAATATCGACAATGTGTGCATCGATTCAATGAGTGTGAAAATCAATCGTCGAATCATTGAGAGAGGAACAAATGGTCTTCATACGTTGGAGAAGACAATCACAAACATCAGAGATACAGATGTTAAACGTCTCACGAGTGAATATCAAAAGCTCGTTCAAGGTCTCAAGGAGGCGACTGAAGCACGTGAAAATGACATGATGCTGGCCAATCCTGTCCTACCCGATGAAATACTTCACGAGGCAATTCCCGGTAATATCAGGACAGCTGATCACTTTATCGGCTTTCTCAAGCGCTTTGTTGAATATCTAAAAACACGATTACGAGTACAACATGTGGTGCAGGAATCACCAGCTGGCTTTCTCAAAGATTGCCAAACGAAAGTGTGTATAGAGCGAAAACCCTTGAGATTTTGTGCTGAGCGCTTGTCTTCACTGCTTAGAACACTCGAGATAACAGATATGACTGAATTTGGTGGATTGATTGTGGTAAGAGATTCTTTATGAAAAAATTGATTTGCTTTGTCTATTATTTGAACAGAAATCTATATGTATTATCACGAATATCCCCCGTTTTACAGATAACTCACTTTGCCACTCTTGTATCGACGTACACAAAGGGTTTCACCATCATTATTGAACCATTCGATGATAAAACACCAACAGTCTCCAATCCAATTCTTCACTTTAGCTGCCTGGATTCATCAATTGCCGTTCGTCCGATTTTCAATCGCTTCCAAAGTGTTGTTATAACATCTGGAACACTATCACCCATGGATATGTACCCGAAGATCCTTGACTTTGACCCAGTCATTATGAGCTCGTTCACAATGACCTTGGCGAGGCCCTGTCTGCTACCAATGATTGTGTCCAAGGGCAATGATCAAGTGACAATTTCATCAAAGTTCGAGACACGTGAAGATTCAGCCGTGATCAGAAATTATGGACAGTTGCTCGTGGAGACGGCCAAAACAGTACCAGATGGCATTGTTTGCTTCTTCACGTCCTACCTGTACTTGGAATCTGTGGTGGCGGCGTGGTATGATCAGGGGATTGTCGACACTCTTTTGCGACACAAATTGCTTTTCATTGAAACACAAGACAGCGCCGAGACATCTTATGCTCTGATGAACTACGTGAAGGCGTGCGAGTGCGGCAGGGGAGCTGTTCTCCTGGCCGTGGCCAGAGGAAGAGTGTCCGAAGGAGTGGATTTTGATCATCACTTGGGACGAGCTGTTCTCATGTTCGGCATACCCTATGTCTACACCCAGTCGCGCATCCTGAAAGCCCGTCTTGACTACCTCAGGGATCAATTTCAGATTCGAGAGAATGATTTTCTCACTTTTGACGCTCTCCGACACGCTGCTCAATGTGTCGGTCGAGCGATTCGCGGTAAAACTGACTATGGTATAATGATATTTGCCGATAAGCGATTCTCACGGCAGGATAAACGCGGAAAGCTACCAAAGTGGATTCAGCAGCATCTCACTGATAATTACTGCAATTTGAGCACGGAGGAAGGGATGCAACTGGCAAAAAGATGGCTTCACATCATGGCACAACCTTTCACCAGGGAAGATCAATTGGGGGTCTCACTGCTGACCCTGGAACAACTGGAGAACACGAAGAAAGAGAAACTTGAGCAACAAGCACAAGGAGAAGCTATGGATATTTCTTAGAGTCCTCCAGTATTTTCTTTTTCGTCAAAATATAATAAAGAAATCATTCTGATAAAAAAAATCGAATTGTTTTTACAGTGCTTGTAATTCTAATCTTAAAACGCGTTGATAAGTCTCTACAGGCCGACTTATGGGGAGCTGTGATTCTTTTATGGCGAACTCGTAATGGGATCGAATTCAGTTTCAGCTGCAAACTTTGGAGGCGAAATATCGCGTCGTTCAAAGAATTTTACACATCAAACAATTTTAATCACGACGCTATTTTTCGCCACCAATGTTTGCAGCTGAAACTGAATTCGATTCAGTTCGACAGGACGTTCTCGCATGAAAAACAAGTCAAATTTAAACTGACATACCTAACTCTGGTTCTATTTATTCCACAAAAAATTTAAATACCCTTTTGGAAACGTCTCGACCTGGACTATAACGTACTAAAATATAAACGAAATGCATAATGCCGTTTTCGAGATAATTAGGGTCAAACTTTTACTATGGGGGCGCCACTAGCGGTCATACCAAAAATTTTATCTGACTACGGGGATGGATGACGGTCGTCGAGATGCGTCTTTAAAAAAAATTGATCGAAATCGGTCCATAAACAACGAAGATATAGCCCGATGAAAACCCAAACTTTGACCTTCAATATCTCGGGTCAAGGTCATTCAAGAGACTAATGTGACCTATCGTTGGAAAGGTCTCGGCGTCAGCTACAACATACTCGAATACGATTTCGAATATTTCGAAAACGGCATTATGCAGTTTTCGAAATATTCGAAATCGAAAATTCGAAAATCGATTTTTCGACTTCAGCGGCCCTAGCGGTCGTCGGACAAAGTATTGATGTTCTAAAAAGAGTTGTAGCATTTTGTGAGACGTTTCCAAAAATAGGTCATGATACGAAATCGGACCCATAGAACCGGAGATATGGCCGATTTAAGATTCAATTTTTGGACCCTAATATCTAGGGTCCTAATACAGCTAGGATCTAGTGTGACCTATCTTTGGAAAGCTCTCGACATGAGCTACAACGTGTTAAAATGTGAGACCGTCATCCAGTCGATATATAACCTTTGCCGAAAACCGCATGTCGATATCTCTCACCGTTCTCTCGCTATAAGTCGTTATACTACGGCCGGACGGCCACGAAATTTTTTTTTCGCCTACCCTTTTGGAATCTAGGGATGTCAAAACACTCCCCCCCAAAATTTTAGATCGATTGGAGCAACTTTGATTTTGGCGCCGATCATATAAGCTGTGAATCTGGTAAGAATCACAGAATAGAGAAAAATTCTCAATTACTAACAATAGCTGCGAGTTGCTCAAATGAATCAACAGAATTTCATTTGAAAAGTCCTTTATTGATTTTAGTAATTCTCTTACAATTTGAATGCAATCCTCTTACCCCACAATCTAAATCTTAATCTGATGGAGTCTCCTGTTGAGATCTTCAAACTTGAGAATCTTCCTGATGAAGAAGTCCCCATAGCGATGCGCCACCTTCGTGTCTGCAATGTGGATCATCTCATTATCAATGAAGAAGTCCAATTCAGAGCCAGACTTGAATTTCCCCTCCAATCCACTGGCTCCCTTTGTCCACACGATATTCTTCATCTTATGCTTGAATGCCAGCAAATGGATGAGAAGATTCCCTATCTTCCTCTCATCCGGATCATGTCCGTTCTGATCCATGAAGGAGGCCAACTTGGCCAGCGGCAGAGTTGTGTACAGCTTCAAGTATGATCTGATTGTCGGCAACTCCTGTTGCTGACGCACTTCATCCATAAAGACCTCAATCTGGTGATCCATCGGATCCTTCACGTAATCCTCCATGGGGGCATCCGCTGGTGGCGGACAAGGTGACACGAATTTCGGACAAGCGAAAGTGTAGAAGTTCTTAAACACCTCCAGATCGCCGCATTGCATCTTATACATGTTATCGTGGTAGTTCTTCTCCCTCAGCACCTGCTGAATCGACTCATCGATGCACTGAGGATGGAGAACCAGACAAATGGCCAGCAGATGGTACATTTGATCCGTTTGCTTGTTGATCTGATCATTCTGGTAGCTCCGGGAGCTGTAGAGTTGCTTCGTGCGCTGGATGTAGAGCAGAATCGAGCAGAAAGTGCGAATGGCGTCCGAATAGCGCCTCATCATCATATAGGCGAAGCCCACATAGTACGACGTGCTGATCTGACACGCCGAGATATGAGTGTATTGAGACTTCTTGTGAATCTCAATGGGCTCCAGCACTTTGATGGCCTGATAGTAATCCCCGAGCAGCGAATGAACGCGCAACAGACCCACAAGACTGTAATAGCCCAGCATCTTGTAGAAGGAGTGACGTCCAAACTCACCAGCCACACTCTCCGGATCCGCACCGGCAGCTGAAGCCTCCAGCTGAGCCTTAATATTGGACATATCAACAAGGCTGTGCAAGACATTGAGAATGCAGAGAATATTCCACACTTTGCTGTTGTTATTCAGCAGCTGATCCATCTCCTCCTCACTCTTGTCCGTCAACCGGGCGCGATATTGGGCAAAGTTCTGGAATTGGTAGACAAACTCATCCACCAGCTCCCACAGCCAGATCTCCGGCAACTCGAGCGACACCGGTGACGCGGAGGAGAGGATCAGGTTGAAGAAGTCACAGTAGTTGAGGAAGGAGCTCACGCGCTGATCCAGAGACGGTCCACCGGGAATCCGGGCGTGGATGTGACGATAATACAGTTCCTTGTAGAGAATCATGAAGACCTGATCGTCCTCCACGATGGACGCCACTTCGTGCTCATCGGGCCAGGCGCGCTTATCAAAGTGCTGCTCACTGAGTTTGGGGAACGTTGTCTCGTACATGTTCTGGATGTCATAGATGACGCCCTCGTTGATGGCATCGCGGAAGTACTGGAGGAACTTCTTCACCATGTCCGGCATCTTGGACGTGTAGTAGTTCCTCTCGTACTCCATGTCCAGGTGAGGATCACCCGTGTGGGCGTCATACTCGTAGATGTAATCCTTGAAAAACAGAAATTCCCAATTAGACTCCCGGATGACAAGAAAAAATGCCCACGTGGAGAAGTGACCCCGAAAACACGGGAAATTTTGTTTTTCCCCACAATTAAACTATTGGAATCTCTTCTTACCTCATTGAATTCCTCGTTGGCGTACATTTTGCTGCGGAAATTCACGTATTTTCACGGATTTTCAGGGAAAATGTGAACACGGATGCACTGTCTAAGTACAATACGTGTGAAGTTGGCAATGAGAGCAATTGTCGGTATTGCAGGGCAACATGGCGCGTATGTTTCAAGAAACAAACGTGAAACACAAGGGAAAGGCGATTTTCTCAGGAAAAGTGAAAATAAATTGAAATTTGAGGGATTCGATAGAAAATTTAATGAAAAATGATTTTGGAATGTTTTCTAAAGATGAGAGACTATTGAGGACTTTTTTTGAATGGATACTTTATTATTTTCAAGCGGCTTGGAGGGAAGAAGCATAAGCTGCATTAGTTCAAATTTCTAGCTGCTCATCGCAATGATTTTCGTAACCGTCATAAATGGGATCATTATGCAGAATAATTAAAATTTCATAAGAATCGCAAATATAGAGTAGAAAAACGAGAAAAACCAAGAATTTAGAAAAGATTAGAAATAGAAATTCGTAATTTTTCCGGAAAATTCCATTTTTGGTTTTACAGAAGAAAATTTCGACGGGAAGATTGCTTATGAGCATAAATGAGCTTTTCAAGGGTTTGGAAAATCTATTTTCAGATCAAAGTAAAGTTCTTTGAACGTATTATTATTACTTAATAAATAAAAAAAGACAAGAAGCATATTTTATTATCACATTTCTTTTCATTTTATTATTAATTTCGTCTATACAATGGTATACATTATAAGTTATGAAAATTAAATTATACAATTACATTGAACTATGTCTTTTATTATAAAACTAATCTCCTTTAGAACTCGCATTTCTGCAATTACTTAAAAAATATTGAACAAGAGTACACATTCATTTCTATAAACACCAGTTGATATTCTTTATCTGTCTTTCTAAAAATGTCTTGATGGGGTTTTTCGGGGAATCTTGTGCAGGGAGAAAAGTTGCAAAATAAATTAAAAAAAACGAGGGAAATTATGGACAAATAAATATTTTACAATTTGCATTGCTTTTCATCGCTTTCCATAAAATAAAATGGGATGAGAAATAATGAGAATTTTCTATTGCACTGAAGAAATCTCTTGAGTTGCTTTCCATTTGACTGTTGTTGAGAGTTTGTAGCGGTTTTTTCCTTGTGATTTACACCTCACTCTGCATGCAATGGATGCTGGAGTCCTGCGACAGTTCATCCATTGAGGAATCTGGAATGATAAGAGAATCCATAAATTCAAAAAATCTACCCAAAATCTTCAATTTCTTGCCTCTTCTTACCATGTGGCGTGAAAAGTGATGGTTTACAATTAGAACTAACATTATTGTTGTTGTTGTTCATGTGTAACGAATTATGCGAATTATTATTGTTATTTTGGAATGAATACGTTAGTTGCAGATTAATGTGACGTCCAAAAGAGCCGCCGTCATTTTCTCTTTGCACTGATGGAGAGAGAAAAAAAATAATAATTAACATAATTCGTTGATTTATCGATGGTGTTGAATTTTTGTGTCATTTCTCTGTTGCAAAATCAGTAATTCTTTGCGGAATTTCATATCAATTTGATTAGCATTTGCCGAAATTTAGTGATTGATTTATTTATTGGTCACTGAATATGTAATTAGGAACTTCCTATTTGTGAAATATGGATTTTAGATTGATTTTAAATGTTTTTTTAAGTGGAAGAGAAATGACTTTTTGTTTAAATCTTTTCCGTGTTTGTAAAACTCCCAAACAAATCCAGGAATGACCAACTTTCAAATTGGATCAAATTTTTTTTGGACGCTTTTTTCTTAAGAATTTTAACTAATTTTGCTCTTTCTGAAAATTCTGGAAATTCGGAAAAACTTACTGAAATTATTTAGTAAGAAAATTTGCTAAATTTTTAGAAATTGGCCAATTTTCATTTCAAATTCAAATTCCTATAGGTAATTTATGTAGGAAAAAAAAATATTTCAGTCATTTTTCAACTTTTCTGTTGTTCAACTTAATGGTTTTCGATGAAAGACGCCACAACACCTCCCCATCAATAAAATACAATTTTCTATAACTTATTAAAATACCCAAAATGCCTTTAAAAATCCATTAATTTCCCTCTATGGCGAAACATTTCATATTTACGATGGAAAAAATCTCTTTCTATAATTTATTTCATCCCAGGGATGAATAAATTACAAGTTGAAATGAAACTCCCCGGGAAATGAGTCGGCTCTTAATCATTCATTCCATCTCCCGGTAAATCATTTCAGCGCTGCTGGACATAAATTTCGGCCTCAAGATTTTTGTGATTTTGCAAATTTCTGAATCACTGATTAGGCAAGGAGACCCAACTTCCGCCTCCGCTGACTTACTTTTCCCCTTTCCGGCGTGGATGTGCTTCTTCTGGCGGGCTCGTGAGTTCTGGAACCACACCTGGGTTACTCGCTTACTCAGTCCCGTCACCGAGGCGATGCGCTCCAGATCCTGACCGTCGGGATTACTGTCGATCTGGAAGTTGGCCTGGAGCACTTGTAGCTGCTCCTCCGTGAAAGTCGTTCGTACTCTCTTAGCCTTGCTCTTGTGATAACCATCCGGATCACAACCGTCTTGAAGATAGTGTGAAAAAAATATAACTTAGGAATTCCAAAAAATATTTATATTGAATGGAGTAATTAATTTACTAAATATTGTTTTGAAAAACTTTTAGAATTTGTTTTTTAACCATGTATTTCTATAAATTAGATTGATAATCAAGGGAGAGATTATTATTGTCAGAATCGTCAGAATACATTGAAATGGAAGTTCGCGAGCATCCTTGGAAGTGCTAATATTAAGTTATTTTTAAGCATTCAATGAGCTTTCAGGACATATGTATTATACGAGCTTGCCGAAAATTTTGAAAGCTTTTAAATCAACGTAGGTAAATAACAAAACTTCCTAAATTGCTGAAGAACTCCAGAAGAATCTCTTTTAAATTCCTTTAAAAGATTTTTTTAAGCTTCTTCCGGAAGTCTTTTGAGCTTCTTTCCAAAGCTCCTTAAAGCATGCTTTTCCAAGCGCTTTATAGCTTCCTTTTAAAGCTCCTATGAGCTTTTTTGGAAGCTCTTTTAAGCCTACATTCAAAGTTCTTTTAAGCCTGCGTTGGAAGCTCTTTAAAGCTTCCTTTTAAAGCTCATTTAAGCCTACTTTGAAAGCTCTTTAAAGATTTCTTTTAAAGCTCTTTTAAGTCTACTTTCAAAGCTCTTAAAAGCCTATTTTTCAAGGCTCTTTTAGATTCCTTTAAATTTAAAGCTTTTTTGAGCTTTCTTTCAAAGCTCTTTTAAGCATGCTTTCAAAGCTCTTGAAAGCTTCTGTTGAAAGCTCTTTTAAGTTTGCTTTCAAAGCTCTTTTAAGCCTGCATTGAAGGCTCTTTAAAGCTCTTGTAAGCCTACTTTCAAAACTTTTTAAAGCCTTCTAAAGCTCTTTTAGATTCCTTTAAAAGCTTTGTCAGCTTTCTTTCAAAGTTCTTTTATGCTTCCTTCTAAAACTCTTTTACGCATGCTTTGAAAACTCTTCAAAGCTTCCTTTTAAGCCTCCTTCAAAGCTCTTTAAATCCTATATATCAAAGCTCTTTTAGTCCTTTTAAAGCTTTTTTAGAGTTTCCATTCGATAAATAAAGCTCTTATAAGCTTCCTTCCAAAGCTCTTTAAAGCTTCATTTGAAAGCTTTTTAAAGTTTCCTTTCAAAGCTTTTTAAAGTTTCCTTTCAAAGCTTTTTAAAGTTTCCTTTCAAAGTTCTAAAAAGCATCCTCTCAAAGCTTTTTAAAGCTTTCTTTCAATGTTCTTTCAAGCCTGCTTTCAAAGTTCTTTAAAGCTTTTTTCAAAGGACTTTTAAGTTACTTTTCAAAGCTCTCATACTCTCTCGAAATGCCGGAATTATTGAGGTACTTTCATACAAAATGTAAAAGTGATACTAATAATTGAAATTTTTTAAGTACCTTTCTCACATTTTTTTTTTTAAAATCAATTCTTCTAATAGAAAATGAATAAAAAATCTATAATCCTGTTGATGATTCTAAACTTACCATCACTGGAGGTTGTGCCACCCTCAATTGTCTCCAGGTAGTGGGCCTTGCAGAGCACCCGATCGTCCAGGAGGGCAAACTGCTCGCCGGTGGAGAGTTGCCGGCCGCAGGCATCACAGGCGAAACAGGCAAGGTGGAAAACGAGCTCCCGGGCGCGTCTCACCCAGTCCGAGGAAGAGATCCCGCGGCTGCACTTTGAACACTTCGCCCCGAAATTCCTGCCCAGAAAGAGAGAGAGAGAGTCAAGCTTTTAAAAAGACATCAATCTCGTGACGATGCATGAAGAAATCTCCAGTGATGATTTCTTCAAGAAATTGTGTCTCCAGTTTATGCACTTTTTTCCTCTCAAGCTCGCGCGCGGGATGAATAAGCAATTTCAACACATTTTTTTCACCATCATCTCCATAGCATTTCTTCGTCTCTCTGCGCGTATATATTTATATCCATCCACACTAATAAAAAAGACCATTGAAATGATACCTCAAGTGATGAGAGAGAGTTCGCACTCAGAATCTCTCTATTTTATGATTTTTCATATAAAATTCTTTCCTCTTTTATATGTTTGTCCCGTTTTACTAAGGCATCTTATGATCAGTGAGCTTTTCGCTTTTATCAGTTGTGTTTATTGAGAATTTTAGGGAGATGAAGCACTTTCCTCAACTGTTTTCGATTGCCCCAGTACAGATTGAATTCACGCGGATGTGCTATAAAAATTTATTATTCGAAATTAAATGCTGTAAATTAATTGAGTGCAATTTTGCATTACTTGCTGAAATACTGTTTTCAATAAATTGGCTCTCGACGAGGGAAAAAGTGAAGAGAAATTTATATAAGAGATTGCCATTCTACTCATTTTTCCATGATTTCCTGTAAATCTTTTTTGTTTAGTAGGGAAATTGTTTTAGTACTAGTAAACAGACTTAATGTGTTCATTAAAAAGTGAAAAAGGTTTATTAAAAAAATGAAAACGACATTATTACGAGAAGCTATAATGTAAAAATTTTAGTATTTAGCACATTAATTAATTAATTTAGTACAGACAAGTAAATTTTTTAGTACAATTATTGTTAATTCGTACTTTGAGTTAGTTTTAAATTTTAAAAATATAACTGCTCTCTGAAACCATAAATGAATCACTTCATGAAGGTGTGAACCCCATTTATTAGGCAGATGATGAAAAAGGTGTAAAATGACATGTCAAAACTGTGTTTTTCTGTAACAGCCGCCAAACATTAAATGGCATAATTCTCCCTCAAATGGTGGGCCATTGAGTCTTATTCATCTCACAGAGAAAAAAAAATCAAAGAGAGACACAGATCTGTGAAGATTATGATATTTGAATCGTTGAGCTTCTTCATCGTCCGACAAATGGATGCCGATGAATAAAGAGTTTCTGTGCGCATGAGCTCCAAAAGAACCCACCTTTTTGTGATGGACACCAAAATAAATATCTAAGAGGGAGAGACGAAGTGGACAGGAGACGTGCTCCCGATCCATTGATGGATCCTTCTGGCTCAAGAGGAAATTCCAGAGATGATCGTGTCAAAACATGCCATAAGCATTTCAGATTTATCGAGAGTCTTCTCCGGCCAAGGTTGTGTCCATTTGAAGTCCAGAAATTATTGATATGCAATGATTATTCATTCCTCCATCATTTTCCATCCACTTCTTGTGTGCCGTGCGGCTCATTCAAAATCCGATCCAAAGAGATCGATGGCCAATGCAGCACCAGCATTGATAAATGCTCAAGCCAAATGGGAAAGAAATCTCCCGATGCCAATTGAGATGGGTATGAAAAATCGCAGGAAAGAAGGTGGACAAAGGAAGGCAAATAAGACAATTATTTTCGTCATGAAGGGAATTTGTGAAAAATTGCAAGCGATGCCACCAAGAATTTCAAGTGCTCAAAAGATTCTCCGCGGAGCGTCACCTCGCAAAGAATTTTCGGCACTCACGTGTGCAAAGCATGTGAGATGAAATTGAAAAGAACCTCAAGATCGTGGAGCTAAAAGAAATGATAAATTTATCAAAGTGCGGTCAACAGAGTTTCAACTCAACAAAGGATCAAGAGATTGTGTTGCTCGTGAAATTTGCATGATCAGTAAATTTTCGATATTATCGTCATGCTGATGGTATTAATAATTCGATGGAAATGCTGCTGAAATGCTGGACACGAAATCATGCGAGGAGAAGAGAGTTAATTGAAAATGTAAACAAAAATACTGGGAGGAACATTAAAGTAAATTGCAAAATTACAAACTTCTTAATCCTCAGGAAATTGCCATTTGGCTTTTAAGGGGATTTTTTTTTCTTGAAAATATTTTGCAGTGTTGAAAATTGGCAGAATCGTGGAATTTTGCATTGAAAGCGAGTATTTAAAATTTTTAAAGAAAAATTTGAAAAATCATTTCCGGAAGTTCTATGCAAGTTTTATAGAATTTTATGGCACTTTTTTGAATTCAAAAATCTATTTGTTTCGAACACAGTGAAAACAATTTTATAGCATTTTTTCAAATTTAACAAATAAAGAGTATTTTATAGCAAACGGTTAAAAGAATTCTCTCACTGTCGAAAAACGATCTGGATTAAAAATCTTTAACGATATTAGGAGTGATTTTGGAAGATATTAAAATGTATTTTATTTTGTGCGAATCTGAAGATCTCAATTTCCATCAAATAATTCAGGATTAGCCTTTGTGTACGAAAACACACAAAATTCCCATCGAAAGACATTCAAATGTGGGAACATTTCGATCAGGCGACAGTATCGTAAAACCTCTTGAGAAATAATTACAAAACTCTCCCAACAACAAAAAAAAATGAGCACCTTTTTGGTATAGAATCAATTTTCGAGGAAGAGGAGGAGGAAATTCCTTAAGCGTTTGATGGATTAATTACATGGGCTCATTTTCTCACGTCAATCCATCCCCATGTCTCATCAATATGTGGGGTATGTGTGTAACCCATTTGTAGATACATCTCGCACACCATTTATTGATTACCACGTCGATTTGGCGTGGAGCATCTCCCCAAATTACCATGTAACTAATTCCAAGAGAATGTGGTGCGATCGAGCGTGTCGTGAAAACAAATAAGTGAAAGATCGTGGCGATGAATCAATCATTGAAATCAATTAATCACACACCGGTCAAAGTATTAGGAAATTCTCCTCAAATATTAATTCCAGCTGAGCCTCACTTTATCTCGCACTTCTCGCTCACAATTCATTGCGAGAGATCTTGGAGAAATTGCCGAGGAGCTTTTTTTTTCATACACCAACTCCATCCACCAGAGATTTGAAGGGATCAGGCGTGATCTCTTTCACTCGTGCCAAGATCAAAATGATTTTTCACTCAAGGGCAAGTCATGGGATTTTCTGATTGACTTAGAATTTTCACAAGAACATATAAATCAACTTAAACATCTGACACTGAATCAATAGTTGCAAGAGTCGTCTTCCTTCTCACGCTCTGTTTTTTACTGGCAAAATATGCAAATTCTAATTTCTTGAACATAAAGTTGTCAACATGTGCATTTTTATGGATACTATTCTCGATCGCATTTTGGTGAACCAATTCATTAGTGTCCGAAAAGTGGAATAATTAAAATGTAAAATATTAATTTGTATAACATCTTTTTGGGCCTGGAACGAATCTTATGTTAATAAATTTCACGCCATGCGAAAAAATAAGCAGAATTTGAGACACTTTTTAAATGGTCAATTCAATAAATCAATATTTTATTTAATTTCGGGGAAAAAATCGTTTGATTTTTATAGGAAGTGTTCGAAGTTTAACAAATTTATAGCACATAATTTCAACAGAAGAATTCGAAAATCGAATAATGTTATAGCAAAAACTCGATTGTAAAAATCTCAGCTCTAAATTGAGAATTTGTCAGTCATAAAAAATAGCAGACAATTGAGGAATTCGCATAAACTGAGAAAAATTATAAATCACAAACATCATGAGAGAAAACTATGGACAATCGAGGAATAACAAATCAGCAAAATGATCTACTTAAGCTTGTTATTTCTCTCTTAAATCATATTGTGGCAAAAATCATAAATATTCACAACGATATGTCTCTCTCACAGAGAGATTTGACGAATGTGAAAAAGTCGCTGGTAAATGTGCAAATTGGCCAGCAATGGGATTTGGCCGGTGCATCGATGTTTTGGGATCTCGCGAAAGAGGAATTCGATCATCTGGTGGATGCTGTATTTTATATGCAAATAAATTAACATTTCTTCTTTTATCTCGTCCAATGTGGTGCTCTGCAGTTTCTCATTTGGGAGCCTTATTATAATGCCCTGAGAATATGCAAGTCGCGTACAACTTGGCCACAGCGACACAGACTTATCGCACCCATGTATCTCATTACAGTTGGATGTCGCGACAAATGTGCAACCCAGGAGTGACTCTGGGTGCATCCGCAGAAGCCCACAAAATCACTAATATTAATAGGGTGATAATTTTCATGATTTATCTCGCAAAACTCCACACGTGAGGAGTCCCGAAATTTTTATGACCGCATCCGTGTCTCTGGCTGATCAGTCAGGCAGATAATTGAATAAATAAAAATTTTGTGCATCGCTCTCCCTTCACTGGCCCAATCATTTTTGCGATCACTCTCGATGTAGAGATTAATCAGATTAAAAACTTCACATTCGAATGATTCCACCATGGCTACCACTTTGTCACGTAAATTCAGAAATTTCCAAATAAAACATATAATTTACACAACACAATTGCCGATGTTTGTTTATATTGCTGCGCAAAAATTGATGGTAAATGTAAAATAAAACAACTTTCGAAGAATGGACAAGAGCCACGAAAATGTGACGGGAAATGGAATTGTATTTCTTTGGCATATAATTATGCAAACTTATTTATTGAACATGTGATTTACTGAGGGTTGAAAGTCAAAACCTTCTCTCGTTGAGCTTTTTATTGGCAGTTGATATCAGAGTTAATTAATTAAATTTATTTTGGAAAAATAAGTATAGTGTTTGGTAGATTGGTTGGTTATTAGTGAGGCGCCTGAGATAAATTTCTTGTTTATATCGAAAACATTTGATGTTATGATAGAGTCAAAGGGAAGTTGATAGAGATATGTGGTGTACATTTAGAAATGTTTAAAGTTACCTTTATAAAATCAACGATTCTATAAAGTTTTGTAGATTTGTTGCTATATAAAATAATAGTTCATATTACCGAGTTATCAGACGAGAAAAATGGATGCAAGAATTGATATAATAACTGGGCGAAAAGTGTCTCCCTCTCAACTGATATACATTGAAAGGGATAAAAAACTGAACGATTATTGCGTTAAAAAGGACGCAATAATCGCCCATTATTACCTTTCTGTGTCCCTTTCTAACCAATGTAAATCAGATAATAGGAAGATACTTTTTTGCCCAGTTATTACGTCGATACAATAAATTCTTGCGTCAAATTCCTCGTCTGATACTCTCATAGAAAGAAGTCTTTCGTTCACGTAATAGGGGAGCGCGAGTCTACTCAAACAGTAGTTTTAGATGTTTTTCAGGGCAGTTTTCATTACCTATTGAAATTCTATATAGGCAACCTATACCCTGAAAAGCCATTGTTTTTCCAAAAGAAGTTGATAATTTGTTTGAAAGTACCCCCGCCTTGGGACAGTTTCAAACAGATTAGTTAAAATGTTTTTATTCCTAAAGCCATATGTTTTCTTCTATAAATTGGTTTTATTTTATTGTGTTAGTCATAGTTTATGCTCAGATTTTATTTATTGTATGAACTGTCTTCTGGTTCCGTAATTTTTGAACAATTTTTCGTTTTGGGAAAAATATATAATTAATTCGTAATTATAATTTCCTCTTTTGCGATTTCATTATATCTGTTTCTAATTGAATTTGCATGCATAAGAAAATTGTCGCATTTTATCAATTTAAAATTACGAATGTCAATCATACTGAACTTTTCAGAACTGTTCAAAATTATTCTTATTATTCAAAGATTAAATGTCTGATGGTGTACAATTTTAGGCTTTAATCTTCTCCACCTTGTCCTCTATTCCATATGCAGTAGCGCCAAGCCTTGAGCTACTTGATGCAAATCCTACAATATTCCCACAATGAGGAAAAGTGTGTGACTGACGAAGATGTGCGTGCATCGGCCTGAAGAACTGAAACGCCCTCATCCTCTTTAACCCAAGATGGGCAAAAAATGCGAGCAAAAGGAAGCACACGCCATCCGTGCCCACACCTCTGCCGCTGAAACAAGGGTTAGCGAGAAAGAGAGTAAATTGATTGCCATGTTTTGAGCTTCTGGTTTTGTGGATGTCCATCTCGTGTTTGCGGAAATTCATCTCCCGGCGGGGATCGCGACAAGAGATGGAAACACAACGCATCCAAAAAAGATGGGGTGTGCAAAGGAGAAAAATCTCACACTGTGCAGCGCCCCGGAGCATTTGAAGAGACCAAAGGAGAAAAGGGACAAAATGAAGAGTATAAAATAAAATTTGCATAATTAAAATTCAATTTACGCCATTTCTCGTCTGTTCGATGTTCAGTTGTTTCTACTCTTGGGCAAACAAGCCCCGATGCTTTTGGATATGCTCTTTTTTTCCCATGGCAAGCTCCTGCATTTCTGCATCAATTCCCATCCCACCGCACCCCGCGGGAGGCTCCTGTTGGGGGGCCAAAGAGACACTTTTCTGCCGCATGGAACACAACTCTCTCAGGTCGCATGAAAAGAAAACTCCAAAGCAACCAAAGTTTTGCGAGCGCGCAATTTATGCTTTGGGGAGTTGTTAACAGAATTATGCACAAAGTATCATCATGAGGGGAAAATTACCCACAATTGTACAATGAATATTCATTTACTTCTTTCCCAGCTTCTCTCACCCACGTTCATCTGCAAGTGTGTGGTCAATTGGGGCTCCGGCAGATGCCTTAAACTGCCACGATGATCGCAGTGAATGGAACTAAAAAGTTATTTGTATGTGAATGAGAGTTTTAGTAGACGTTCAAATGATCTGGTGTTCTGTACCAATCGTACCAATCGCCTTTTTGCTAATAAACATAATTTATTGGTTGGTTTCTGTGTATAGAGATTCGTTTTCAAGAGGTAAATCGAGGGGTTTGCGTTGAAATTTGGGGGGAAAATTGTGTGAAAACTTTAAAAAGAAATAAATATTGAATAAGAAGAAGACTCATCAATTCAAAAATGGCGTTTATAAACTACAATATTCACATCGAGTGAAGAAATTTCATTGGAATTCCTCAGCAACTAAACACCTTCTATGCAGAATTATTTATCACTGGACATTCCAACAATTGTGCCAGATATTTTACTGCTAAACTGAATTATTCTCCAGTCATTCTAAAGGTATACCTTTCCTTATTGGCCCAATTAGAAGTGAATTTGTGTTATGTTGAACCTCTAATTCTCGTTACAAGGAATTACAGCAATTCTCCACGAAAATTTATGCTCACTTCCACACAATGTAGAAGCCCCCAAAGAAAATGATTAATGTTTGAGTTCACATAAGGAATAAAAAAGTGGACATAAATTCAAAACTCAACGGCCACGTGCCCCTCGGATTTGCATTTGGCCACCGAGTGGCGGGTTTTTGTGAGTGCAATTTATTGTATGACAATTTGTTGCAGTTGGAGAAGAGAGTTGAGCATGGAAATTAGTGCAATATTGGCGTGATTGACGACAATTCAACTCACTTTGTGTAATCAGCTTTACAATAAACTTGTCGCTCTCGCAAGAAACACGACGGTTGCCGATCCAGAGGTGATAAACAGACACAGCACCTCAGACAAGATCCATGCCATGTACAGCCACCGACTTCCAGGAGATATCGGTCCGAGATAGGCTCACCGCATGCTGCGCACGATCGCAGCTCTGTCTGTAAGCAAATTAAATTGATATCAATGCATGATAAGGGGCAATTATATGGCAAATATTACAGAATCATAAATTGTGCGAAAATAGAGCGAATATCTGAAATATTGGTAAATACTAAAAAATTTCGAATATAAGGGAGAGTGGGGCAGTGCGGACAAAACAAAATGTTTGATAAACGTAATTTTTCGCAAAATATACAAATATTATAACATTCATGGAATTCTATATATAACTAAGGAAGGAACCTCTGGATATAGGCCTAAAAAATGTATACGACTCATGTCTGGAAATGCCATGCTTTTTCAAACAAATATGTTTATGAAAGTAGTAGTTTGTCCGCATCTACCCCTTCAGAATAAAAACTTTATACACTATGGGCAAAAGGTAAATGTATTTTGGTGACCCATTACAGTAAGCTGGGATTAGGGGAATTCCAGCTAAAATACACTTGAATTTAGGAACAACTTCCCAAACGTTAATTTTTGGATATTATAGTTTTCCGAGTTTTCCATTATGTTTTCATTGTTTCCATCTTCATTTAAATAAAGATTTTTCAAGTTACCAAAATTTTAATATGTTTGGGATTAAATATTCACATTCAATTCTCTAGAAGTCTAGAAAATAGCGAATATTGGCGAATATATTGAATATATTCAAATATTTCATCACTTCTCCCTAAGAGAATATCGTATACCTATTGTTAGGAGAATGAAAATTCCCATCACATAATTGCCCCTTGATGCATGACTTCTCTCTGTCTTCCAATTGATCATTTGCAAGCTCTCTCGCTCTGTGCATCCACCATGAGCATCAGCAGACGAAAAACATGCCCCATGAGAACGCGAGAAAGTGTCAAGGAATGGTGCTGAAATCGATGGAAATTCGCCATATTCAGCGAGATGTCCAACAAGGGAAGATGACAACATTTCTGCTTTTTCCAAGCTCTTCCACAGCTAATGCACTCGCCGTGGAGTCAATTGAACAGATCATGAACTCTATGGCATTCTCACGATAGTCGAATTTCAATTGCAGCGCATTGCAATGTTTGAATTTTCACGAAGCGTTACTCACCCCCCGGCAAGACTCACCCCTCACAAGTGACGCCATTTCTAACGTGGTTTGTGGTCCGTTCCTTTTAATGTCTGTCATATAGCCAAGGATATCCAACCCTCCCTGCCTCACCCTCTCGAACATATGTTCACACCATTTAGGCAGGAATCACACAATAGGCGTCATTGTTGGGTTATTGATACAGCGCGTCGGAAAGAGGGGTGAGCTGCTGGTATGAGATTGGGCGCGAGATTCTGGGTCTACCATTACCTCTGTGATAAATGTGTGGCTTTTTCGGGGTATCTTCCTGGTGTTGAGGAACAAAAGACCCGTTTTGCCATTCTGAGGATTGGCTTTTTATCTCTCGATCAAGAAAAACGGTGAGACAATTAAATTTGAAGGAGGTTAGACACCTAGATGGCGCCACTAAGCAAATGTTTGAAGGAAACTATTCAGATTGAGAGTAGGATTCTTTTCAGTAAAGATTTTATGAGGTTTAAAATAAATTTAAAATCTTTGTATTTCCGGTTTACTTTTTTTTTATTTTTTAGTTATAAAATTTACCCAATTTTAAGAATTGTTAAGTTAGAAACTTGATTGAGCTGTGTGAAAATTTATGTAGCGTTCATAGAAACGTAAAATCTAAAATTATTCTTAAAATTGATTATTTTGAATCTTTTATTATTTAAATTGATAACCAAATGTTTGCTTCTGATATCAGAAATAATAAGTTTTTTAAAGGATTTATTGGAATTAGAACGGATTTTTATAATGAATAATGAATTTTTATGTTACTTTGACAATTTTTGGGCATTTAATTTGTCTCTCAAACTAAATTTTCTCCCCTTGACATTTTTCAAGTAAAAAAAACCTTGCAAAGAAAGTTTCCAACTATACGCAGAAGATATAAAATTAATTTCACTCATTGTTACCTTTATTTTATTTTCGCTGGGACACATTCCAAATGTTAGGGCGACCCTCGAGTTCTGTTGCATTACAACAGTGGCTTCTGCAAAAGAAAGAGAAACTGTAAAATAAATTGAGATTAACGAGTTACGAGAAAAAATCACAAATATTCGATTCGCTCCATTCGATATACTTATAGGTGGAATTATTCTATTTTTGGGTCTATTAATTAATTCACAAAAATATTCAAATGCCTTCCAGAGATGATTTTCAGATTGACTGTAATTCAAAAAATCACCGTGTGGGAATTTAATGAAAAGTTATTTGTTTTTTTTCTCCTTATGATAAAATACTGAAGATTTTATGGACATCGGAGGAGAAATTGAGGAGAGCAATGGAGCCGCAAAATATGAAGAAGAGTTTCTCAAATGTCTTGAAGGAAATTTGTGTGAAAAATATGCATAAATGCCCATTTTTTCTAATATTCATTTCCCATAATCTATTGACTAATTTATGATCCTTTGGCACGACTTTTTTTTATTATTCTTATTCACGTTCTAATCTTTATATTATAGTGGGAATTACAAGCAACCAGTTAGATGAAAATAGTTTTATAATCTCTAAGACTACGTCTTCTCTCACTTTTTTTCTCTCTCACTCCACCTCCTGTCCAATATATTATTGATCTCTCCACTGGGTAGCGATCTTGTCCGAAAAGAATATGGATATGGATAAAAAATATTGGTTGAGCACAAAAAAGAGAGAAACGAGGAAATATCTCGCGTATGTTGTTGAAAATTTATGATGTAATTGGTTTAACATTGGTAGATATCACATCATTTAGCGATTATCACAATAAAATGTTTACAAATTGTTTATTTTATATTTTCTGCCTTTTTTTCTGTGTCATTCTATACTAATTCTCACACGGGTATATTGAGATATCAAGAAATGCCCGATGGCCATCGCAATATTTCCATCAGATCGGTGTGAAAATTTATGATCTGCTCTGGATTAACATGAGAAAAGATGTGCAAATTTTTCTTTAATATTTTCCCACAGACATCGCGACTAAACTAGCTTCTTTTATGCATATACATTTCGGTGGAACATCAATCGTTGGCGCCAAATTTTGCCGTCACTCTTTTTTGTACGATTTCACTTGCGCGAGATTTTTTTTGTGTGCCAAGAAATGGCAAAAAGATCACTTATTGGGTGTTTTCCCGCTCTTTTTGCACCGTCTCAATTGACTCCTCCACCTCATTGTTGATGTCTCAACAAATGGCAATGGGTTTTAGAAAAAAGGCACGATCGCTGTTTGAGCTGATCGTACATTCCATTCTGACTCTTTACCACCTCCTAGCGTTAATAATTGCCTTCAATTCTCAATATCTATATGGAATTATCATAAAATCCGTTCGTGTTCTGGGGCCTTTATCACCACCCGATGAAGAATGCCCCTCCGGATGAGTCTCCGCATGGATCAAAAGAACATTTATCATATTTTTGGCTATTACCGCCACGAAAATCCGGACAAATGGGTGCGATCAATCGAAGTCATGATCACTTTTTTTCTCTCTCTCCACTCTCCACATCATCTTCCTCTCTTAATCCCGTGTCCGTCGACAAGAGATGAAAACAAATCGATGAGTTTCGGTTTCATGTGGCCAAAATCAAAACAACCCATCCCCGGTGCATCTCATCCTCCACTGAGATTCCTGATAATGATCATGTATATCGCGCAACTCCTTCACAGCTCCAGCTACCACATACGGGGAGACGATGTCATGGAAATCATCGGAGATTCACGCACCCAGGCGAGCGAGAAAATGAGATCCAAATTGTCGGATGAAGATGTTCAATCTTATGGAGTACCTCCTGACACCATCATGCTGGCTGGTAAAGTGGCGCAATTCACACAGCAATGCTTTTATTAACCGTGACACCCACTTAGGCGACACGATTCATTTTGCATATAGACATGAAACAATAAATTTTTGCGATTTATTGAAAAATTCAGAGAAAAATTGATCAACTGTATATAAAGTTGTCTTTTTGCAAGAATGTAAAACGTGGTATGACTAAAGGTTAACCCTTCATTAAATGTAGTAGCTTTAGATAGTAAATTTATATATTTCAGATGATATATTGTGTAATCACTTCCACCGCTTGATTAGGAAAATGAAAATTCGCGGAAGATTGAGGGGCGTCTTTGCTCCCAGTGACTGCCGGAGGCACCCGGAGCTACTCAACGCGTTTGATCTCGTCAACCCAATCGTTGAACGTTCAAACTACTCTAAGGGACTATTGTCCCCGGTCAGCCGGGATCACCAGGAGGAGGGTAGCACTGCTGCCTATTGTTTGGGGAGGGAACGGTTGGACGTTTTTGCCGTACATAGGTACATAGGGTCAATTGATCCACAATACATACCTCCGAAAAAATTAGGCAAAATTCCTTTTAAAATTTTACTTTTAAAACTTTAAAAGGGGTCTCTTTACAAAAATATAGGTATAAGAAGTATTTATAGTTTTCGAATATGCCAAGAGATCTCACGGAAAATAAGCTGGGATATGGGAATCCCAGCTAAAAATAGAGAAAACTAATGAAAAACGAATATGACATCGGTCAAGGGTTTAAAGTTAAACAAATCATTGCACTAAAATTAACTCGATTAGCTATAACATTTACGACAGTTACAGTTACGGATTGTAACTCTAGTGTAATAGATTTTATTTTTAACAAATTAGTGAAAAAATTAACATTTTAATAAACTTTGATTATTATTTTTTGTCTTCCTAATCTACATGACTTTTTCAAAGATTTTTTAAGGAAATTGGAAATTGTACAAAAATAAACGTTTTTATAGAAAAACTTGCTATAATTTTATAGCAAGTATTTTATAATTGATTCGTTCTGCATTAATTTTGCCCTTCTGTCCCCTAAGTGTAAAAACAAAACATAAAACATCAAAATTTTTATACACAAATTTTCTTACAGCAACATTTTCTTAGCCATTTATACGCTTCCGATCATTACTTTCTTCCCGATGCGATTATTATGGATTCTCTCTTGATCCATTCACTTCAGCGAAAGTTCCTTCCGACTCTCACATCTTATAACCAGCAAATAAAGTCGAGTTACGCCTCTTATGGGACGCCTGAGACTCGCAAAGAGTGAATGTCCGTGAGGGTTGGCAAAGTCTCTCGCCAATTTATATCTATGAGTTG
>CAKKOB020000451.1:0-51497 GCA_918844115.2 Phlebotomus perniciosus | reverse complement strand
TTTTTCAAAAGTTTTTAAAGTTGCCATCTTAAACTCCCCATCCGACATAGAAACCACCCACTCCACTTCCACGTAAGTTTTCAACTGAAAGGTCTTTAAATTTATTGTCAGCCTGACTCAGTTTAAACCGTTTAAACCTTTTTAAAGCAGTTTGAACCCTATTTAAAAAAAAGAAATGCCAATTTTAGACTTGGCGGTGTACCGCGACACGTTGCGTCTGAGGGTGTTAACATGAGGGGGTTAAGACTCGAGAACAACTCATCATGGTTTAAAACTGGTTTAAACTCGATTTAAGTTTAGACCAGCTTAGAATTCTAGGAAATTCAAAGATCTATCCATTGAGTATCCACATGATGGGTTTGGGGTGGGTAAAACCTTAGAAAAGATAATTTCAAAATTTGACCTTGAAAAACCGTTAGAAGGAATGGTTTAAGGTCATTAGCATGTATGGAAGAAAAGTGCGTCTAGTGAATCTTCAAAACATATGTAAAAATGAAAGAAATCGTTGGATCCGTTTTCGAGATATACCAAAAAACATGTTTTTATAAGGGATAGGGGGGCTTTTCAAAAAATGAAGGGCCTAGTCCTCATCCGGAGGTTGACTTTAGGTAGCGGGGGTTCCCCGAAGACCCGAAGTTTCTATCTGCAACCGTTTGGTCTCCAGATCAATAACAGACGGACTCACGGACAAACACCAACAATTGGATTGCAGTATTGAACCTTACGTTGTCGGGGCAATAAAAATAGTTTCTGTAAGGAACTAACAACAACTAACAGCAACTAACAATTCCAACACTTCCAGTTTTGTAAAATTCTAATAGGTATTACCGGTAAAACCGAACTCAGAGTAAGACGAGAACTTGGATGGTTATCTAATTTGGAACACCCCGTATATTAGGTGGTGTTCCAAGTTGGATACCTTTCCAAGTTAGACAGTCCTACCTTATAAAGTCTTGTTTAGGAGAAATCTGATACTTTGTCTTTTGATACCAACATTTTGAAAATTCATGAAATTTTATGCTGTGTTCCAGATACATGGTCCGAACAACTCTCATAAATCTCCTAGACTAGGCACTTTTCAGGCCTTTATTTGATAAGCTAAAACAATTTTTCATTTCTTAGAATTTCATTTCATTTTGCAAAACAAACGACCCTCATTCCAAAAGTTGCGCCAATATACCGATTTTAGAAACCCTTTGCAATTTCCCATTTCATAAAGTTCCAAAGTCTTTGTAAAATCACGCACTGACACCCATCGGCAGTCAATAAGCCGAAGCCAACTGCCCTCGAGTTTTAGCCGTTTTGTGGAAAAACAAACCGTCGCGGCGCTAGTCTTTGATGTAATCAAGCCGGTCAGCAAATTGCACGACGTCACCTGTCGGCTGAAAAGCGCCATTGAAGCCCCCCTCAGAATCGATTGCATTGTGATGTCAAGAGCAACAGTTTGACTCTTTCAGGAGTCCCCGCCGTGGTCGGTGGCAGTGATTCGAAGTCCGCGTGAGGGTGGGTTCGGAAGTGCATTGCTCCATTAAATGCTCGCAGTTTTATGGGTGGAAATTCAATAAAAGCCCCCCACCCACTCCATCACACTTTTAGCCGATGGACACTTTATTCTTTCGCGTCAAGCTGAAAGCATATGTGGAGCTTTTTGTTGTGCTATGGATGCTCTCTGTAGTTTCATTCTGTTTATTTTCTCTGGTTTAAATGGATTTTTTCTCGCGTTCTTTAGTCAAATGGGAGATTTTTTTATTAGTGTCACGTTCTAGTCGTTAATTTGACGTCACTTTAAAAATTGACAGCCATCAATTTTTGCAAAAAAATCGAATTAGAATTAAGACAATTAACAGTAATTGCTAGAAATGAAAATATAGATACTCGTCCTGCGGGTATTTATTCAAATTCCATTCACACATTCGATATTGCCCCAGAGTATCCCATCTGTTGGAAAGTCCATGAGCTGGTTTCAATTAAAAAGTCAACAGGGAGTGATCTTAAGTCAATTTGAGGCTTAAAATGAATTTCATGTTGTGCTCATGGGCGTTCGTGAGTGAAAAATAGCGTCCCGAAATGTTGTAATTGAATTTTTCAGCGGGCGATGTCGAAAATCCTAATCAAATGAGGTGAAAGGCACTTTTAATAGCCTTTCAACCCCGCGACGCCTTCGTGTGTTGTTGATGCTTCGCTTTTTTTGTCACCCATCCCCGCCTCTTCAACGACTGTCCGGAACAGTTTTTTCCACGATGGCGTGTTTTGTAGCGAAATGAAAATTGAATTTTTGTACTTTCGACTCAATGGCTCGGCCAGTGGATTGAATTGGGGCTCCCGTGGTGCTTGAAAGTGCCCACTGGGTAAATTGACTCATTCACTGCAGTTGGTGATTGTCGGGGATGTCTCAGTGGTGTCGGGACGGATCTTTCACATGTCTCTCCATCCCCTCCTGACTTGTGACATTCCTATCGTTTCACATTCAGGCACAAAAGGCATAGTGGAAAGCTCAAGTGTTTCTGACGAGGAGGTTGAAAAGTGTCAGATGAGCGCTTTTTTACTGGGAAAACCCAGACTTAATGAGATTCAAAGAGTAAAAAATGCTTAAAGTACGGAAAAGTGAAGGGATTCTGAAAGTTTCTAAATTCAACTCATCTAAATTTTGAATCATTTTGAATTATTATAAAAAGACATAGGGGAGGGCGATCCAGTATGGTACAGCTTCTAGTTTGGTACAACACAATTTTTCATGCATTTTTCTTGAACCAGGGGGTAAACAAGTGTGCGATCCAGGTTCACTCTGGGTGCCGATCTGCCGATCCAGTGCCGATCTGCCGATCCCAATGACGCTCTGCCGATCTGCAGATCCAGGTTCACTAAAAATTGGACTTGTTTTATCCCTATCTTGAACGGAGGCTTACTATTTTTTCAGAGAATAGAGTTTATAAGGCCTACTATCATGATATAATAGAGTGGACCAGCTCCGTTCAAGAAAAAAAAATGAAAAATTGTGTTGTATCAAACTAGAAGCTGTACCAAACTGGCGTTTCCCCCTATTTTGTAATTTACAGAACAATATTAAATTTTTATCAGCTAGAAATGTTTGATTGGAAAATAATAAAAATTTGAAATTGACCAAAATCTTTTTTATGATTTAAATCAGGATATTTTACCTTTAAAATAGAATATAGTCTCCGAATTTAGCTATCTATAAAATGTTTGTTGTAGCTTTTGGAATATATGCTACATCAAAACATCCTCCACCTTCCCTCTCTGGTACCACCCATCTAAATTTACCTTTTTTCGGACATTTTTGACTTTGTTACCCCTAAAATGAAGCGCTACCGGATTGTGATGTACAGACGGAGTTGGTCCCAGTAGGACCAGCTGTTATAGGGGAAGACGGGGAACACCCCTAATTCCTTACTTAATCAAAATACATCGTTTTGTATTATTTTAGGCGTTTTAACCACCAAGATGAAGCACTAGCAAGTCACAATGTATGTTAGGGTTGATTGGGGTACTGCACCCTGTACCCTTACATAATAGGGGATCACAACTAAAAGAAACTTTTTATATAAAATCGATCAGAATAAAATCTCAGAAATACACAAATAATCAATTGTGAAAAAAGTGGAAATCTTTTGACCCCTTTGATGGCATCCAATTTTAATTGAACACCATTTGAAGCCAAGAGGAAAGCAGTGCGCAGAGAAATAATACTTCTCGTCGTGGCAATTATACGAGATAGAAGAGACAATTTAGCGAATTAGAGAATGGATTAAGGGGGTTGTGAGTGTGTGTGTGTGGAAAAAGTGCGGAATTTTAGTGCGGATGTAAGTTAGTCTGGAGAGAGGGTGTGGAAAATAAGAAAAGGCATTCCGGGTGGCGGGGAAATAAAATGGGCCAAGCAGATACAAACAGAGATACGAAAATTGCTGTAAATTGAAATATTTCACTGAACATCTGGTGCACGAGAGCTTTTTTCCAAGCAACTGTGGATGAGCTTTTCACAGGGACGCCTTTCCAATTGGTATAGAGAATGTGAGACAGACTTTAATTGAATGAAACAATAAACTTTTATTCTCTCTTTCATTTGAGCTGGCGGGAAACGCGTTGAGAAAAGACATCACTTTCAGGGGATGTTCTTGGTTGTCTCAAGATGGGGTGTTATCGCACGTGTTCAGGCTTTGGGTCTGGGCGCCAATCAGCAGGTGATAAGGCAACTTTTCATGGGGCATTTGCATATTTCACTTGCTGGCATGTATTGTGCAATATTTTCTGCAATCAACAGGTGCGTTATGCCAACAGAGGAATTCTCACCTGGGATGCAGATTAAGATAGTGAGCTAGCAGAGTAGCAACAAGCCACAGAATTTGTGTGATAATTCCAAATGATTCATGCAAATTTATCTCTCCGACACGGAATGTCCTGGAATCACCTTTTGCAAAGGGGAAAGGGAAACCTTGTGCTAAATTCGTCATACAGTGTGTTTCTTTTTTTTGCGAAATATGACTTAAGGGATATGTTTTTGTGTGTTTTTCTTTTCGCCATCCTCATTGACTTGACGTGCCCCCAGCCCGAAATTTCTGACGCAATCTGACACGTTACTATTGGATACTGGATTGCCTAATGAGAAAAATGCCAAGATGTATCAAACTTTCCTCCAATCACTGTTTGAACAAATCTCCCAGGCTCGATCTCTCAGTGATGATGATAAATAATTTTGATGATTACATATAAAAAAGAAAATCTCGTGATACGATATGAGCAGATTGACCTGAGGGGGCGTCTGTCTGAGAAATGAGATTTCTCAACCAAAAATACTTCCCTTGATGGTTGGAGAGAGAGTCCGGAAAAGCCAAGGAGAAACTAATGAAATCATATTACGTATCAATTTCATGGGAATTTGTTTATAGGCATCACAGGAAAGTAGAGGCAATGAAGAAAAATTGCGTGAGGGAACATTTTTCACAATATTTTCGCTCCCTTTGCACTCGAGCTCCCACTTGGTGGAAAAGAAAGTTGTTTACTTTCACATTTCGTTCTGCTCTTCTTTCTTTTTTTTTCAAATCCCAACCTCTATAGCTCGATTTATGGTGAGTATTTCATGTGATTTCCTTTGAACTTTCTCATCATACATTTTTATTATTAGTATCTTAGGGTGGAATCTTGGTCACAATTTCTCGTCTCTTAATCTTCAAGTGGGACACAAACAACATTTCTCTTCGCCTCTTCAGGCGTTCTCGGCGAACGATGGAATCTCCCGCTTAGGGTTTGAGGCGGGACGGGAAAAGCAATCAGCAACAAGTCGAAATGGAAGATCACTTTTCTGAGATGGTTTTTCTGTATATCCGTCCGATTCACTTTTTCTTTTGTTCCTCTTCCCGCCAGAAATAGCTCATCTTAATCAAATCGAAACTTGTTTAATCGTTCTCGAGAAAAGCTCTATATAGAATCGAACACGCAGCGAAGTTTACTTTCCCATCTCCAACTCCTAAAATCTCATCCAAGTGTATCATTGTTGATATGTACACAAGCTCTTCAGTGAACTTTTTCGCGATGAAATCCACACGAACCTTCGATCTGATTCCCGAATGGGCGCGCTTTTTGTTCCCAATCCACATTCCCCAATCTCTTCGTCTCCTCCCTAGTCCCAAATATTGGATGAGCGATGGGATTTCGGTTGTGTACACTGTGTTGAATGTTAGGAGATTGGGCACAGAGAAAAAAACTTTCAACAAAAGTAAATAGTGGATAATGTGAAATTCTCACCACTCTATATATGTGGAAATATTTATGGCAATTCATATTCCATGCAATTTTCCACGCACAAGCTTTCCCACCCCCCTTCCCTGGTGGAAAATCTCACTAGAGCCATTTTCAATTACATTTTCGCGCACGATAAATACATTTCGATGCAATATTCGTGATGGAGCTCCTTTTGTCTCCAAGTGCCACAAGGAATGTGACTTGAGCAAATAAATGCAGTGAAATATGTGGAATTGCACTTTTCAACCATATTCTATGTATAAGATTCCATTGCGAAGACCCCCCATATCGAATTTTGTGGGATATCTAGACACACTTTGCCACTCAATCACAATACAAATATGATGTCTATGTTACTAAGGATTGACCTAAATTCAATCAGGATAAGTGAAAATGTAAATTTATGACAAGAGACAAAAATACTAAGATAATTGAATACTCCAATTCAACTTTATATTTATAGAAACTTTTCTTGTATTTTTTGAAAAATGTTTATCTGGAAATTCTATTCAAATCTTTAGATTAAAGTTCATAAGACGGTCATTTGCAATGACCTAAAAAAATACATTAACAAGTTGAAAAATACAAAATGTTAACAATTTTGAAAATTTCCATAATAAAAAGAACAAGTGTTAGCTGTGCAATCAATCAACTAGGACCAATACTTGATTGAAAACAATTTTGATTCAACTATTGCTTAATTTATATGAGGAAATTACCAACGTTACCAACATTTACTAACTTTCTTCCAACGATTTTTCTCTGTGTTACGTTTTCTAGACCTCACCTTAATAAATTTGCAGACATAAACACTTCAACCTTTTCCTCTTGTCTAGCTTTCTTTTAAATCAAGGACAAAGACAAAATATTATTATCAATGTCAAGAAACTTCCTTGTAACATTTTCTATGCAGCCGCAGTTAGAATGTCTGGCAAATTAGCAGTGGAGACGCCTGGTCTGTTGTTGCCATCAAAATTGTGTTTCATTTCATGAGTTGTGGGAGAGAAAACTTTCCGATTACCAGAGGAGAGGGTTTGGAAAATTTGGTGCAAATCCACAGCTCCCTTTGGCACCCTATGCGAAATGTCTTGGGGAGTGAAAACTGTGTGAGACGGATGGAGCAAAAGGAGTGACATGAAGGAGTTAATTGCAAAATTAAACACATCTGTCATGCTAGTCCTTGCGGACAAACCGAATATTGTATTAATCAAAGTTTCGAGAAACTTTCAAGTGGACAATTTCTCCACGGAGCTCTCCCTTCGTTCACATTCTGATTCCTCGAAACTGTGTGCCACTGTGTGATGTCAATATTGGAGTAAGTAATTATTTTCATGGTCCACCCACTGAAGATACAGACACAGCATAAATTCGTCTTTCAGCAAATACTCACAAATTAATACCCAAATGGTGATTTTTGTGTATCTGCTTTCCGTCTCAAAGGGTTGCATGGCTTGGCATCGTTTCTCTGGACAAGCCAGCAAAGTAGTACACCAAATCTATTTAAATGTTTGAACCTCGTGTCAGCATCCCTGACGCATGCTATACGGCAAGATGGAGATATTATAGCCAGAAGTGATGTTCACTTAAATGGAAGTTTATGAGCTTATTTGGGAGATTAGTGGAATTTATATAATGGATAGAACCAATAAAACATAAATATCTTTTAAATTATCCAAAATCAAAAGTTTTGTAAAGCTTTATTGTGCTTCAGTAATATTTTAATAGCTTTTGGGTCAGTTTGTGAGCTTTAGCAATTCATTTTGAGCTTTTTGAAAACAGTTTAAAACTTTTAAAAACAGCTGGAATAGTTGGTGAATTATTATTATTTTGAAAATTTTGTATAGCTACTTTCCTGGGAGCTTTTGAAATTGCTGGAACTTTTAATTCTTTATGATATTTAAGCAATTATTTTAGGGCTTCTTGAAGCCTTTCCAAGCATATAAAAAAATCTCTGAAGTTTCTAAGAAAATTTGCTATTGAATGTTATTTTTCTTTTCTTTAACAACATTTTAAAATTTTTAGAGCTTCTGGAAGCTTTAAGAAGCCATTATGTTAAATATTGAAGTGTTAGAAGTGGTTTACATCGTTTTAATCACAATATTCCTTCCATGCGTAGGTGTGTAAGGTTTTTTCTTGTTGACTACAACAACTTGTCTGAGTTAAGGCAAATTTAAGAAAAATAACTGCCCAATATTATGCAATCTTGCTAAAAAAATCTCCGATTTTTAGACTAATTTGATTAAAAACTGCCTAATTTTAGGCGAATTTGAATGATTTTTCTGATTTTTATCGTAAACTACAATCAATTAATAGTTTTATTTTAGACCTTTTAGACCAATTGCTCAATAAACTGATTGTAGGAAAATGCTAGGGAATATATGTTTTAATTTGATATAATAATTGTGAAAGTGTTGAAAATTTTAAGGAGCTTTCATTGGAAATGTTGAAGGTGTTGGAAGTGATGTACACCGTTTCGACCTTACCATCACACCTTGTTAGAAGGTGTGTCAGATCAAATGAAGATGGAAATGAAAAAACTTTCAAACACCTGCTGGTAAAATGATGTACGAGACTTGTTCATACAACTCTTGATCTCGATGCCTTGTATTTGATATTTATATTCCCTCTTTTTCTGCCATCCTCATGAGCCACCCCCCCCCCTCACCCACCCATTTTCGTGAAATCTCTTCCACCCAACGTCGCAGAATCGAAAGGCGGTGAGTGGTGCAAAAGGTGAGAAAGAAACTCAATCAACTATTTTGCCGCTGCAACTTTTCTTGGCTATATGGTGGAAAATTCTGTTTTGGAGTGCGGGGCAGCAGCATTTCAATGGATCTCCTTTGCACTTTTCTTATATCTCAAAATCACATCTCCCATGTTCCATTTCTCATCCATCATAATATTCATTTAATTCACGTATACCAAAGAGAATACGAGAGAGGGAGAGCCAGGTTAGCCTCTCGGGAGGGATGATTCGCCCCGGAGAAGCTGAAGGTGAACATCCGGTGAGGTAAAAGTGCGGGGAGGAATGGTTGAGGGTGAATGTGTGAATTGAGATGCGATGTGAAATAAAACTGGGGGTGGTTTGTTGGTGGTCCACAGGAAAAAAATGTAATTACGACGATGTAATGAGATTTTTAATAGAAAATTTTCTTTCATGTGGCTCTTTTCGGAGTGTGTGTGTGGCTGCGTCAGAAAATGAGACAGGAAATATTTTTTTCCAAACCCACCCAGCAGTGCAAAAATTACTAATTTTCCACTCTTCGTTTTTTTTTTATTTTTTAAAACTAATTTAATCTCAGATCATCTCCGACATCGTTCTGTTTCCCCCTTTGTGCGCGCAAAAAAATATACCACCGCTGAGGGCGTCGATTTTTGCGATCTGCACGTGCCCCCAAGAGTGTCTCTCTCTTGGAAAAATTTCACCCCCTCTTGATGATTTTCCTGACAGTGTTTACGGGATTCCGGCGAGATGTAGGCGCGCCACCACCCTCAACTTACAAATTGCGTGTAACTGGCAGATGTCATATTTCCCTGAACATGTCGAGTGGTCGAACTAAAATGATGCCAAGTCCCTTTTCTCTCTGGGTATGAGGTGGCCTCTAATACGATTTTCCAAGCATCTCAATGGCTTCACCATAACAATACACACTTTTCCGTCCTTCCAACACTCCCACGCCAAGAAAGTGCTTGACAGATTCCCATCGAAGGACTTGGAGTGTTAGCGGAGATTTCTTTTTTGCCTAAGGGAGATATGGTTAGACTTGAATAGTGGGAATTTGGTTATCGCGACGTATTCACAACGACATTGAATAATATAAATGTCTAGGTTCCAGAAGTTCCATTTAATTTTTATAGAGAGCTTTCACTGTTTCTCGAAAGCTTCCTTTACAAAATTTTGCAAAGCTTTTGAAGTTATTTTATAAGTTTCTTGAGTAGAATAAATAATAGAGCTTTTACAGACTATCCTGAAGCTTTTTGAGAATGTGCTATAGTGTCACAAAATAAAGTTTTTAAAAAGTCATTTTTGCCCAGTGAGTTAGCTATAGGATTTCTGAAAGCTTTTCAAAATTTTATTAGTTCAGAAAATTCTAGAGAGCTTATAGTCTCTAGGTACCTTCTAAACTCTAATATCTCCCATTTAGTTTGTTCTATTTTATGTGCTCAATGACCTTTGCCTTCCCTCTTAATGGTTAGGATATTCTATTCTGCGCTTAATATGATTTGTAACTTTCTCACTCTTTTTTATTTTACAACTTTTGCTATTATACTTAAGTAAACGACCAATTTTCTTCAATTTTTACTCGAATAATTTCCTTACACCAACAGCAATGTGACCCCATTTCTTTGCCGAAACAATACAGGGACTTCTTGAAAAAACACCTTCAGTGTCTGAATAAAACATCAACTTTGTGTGAAATGATGACTTTTAGATGATGGAAAAATAAACCTGTTACAATCCGTTGCTACTGACTTTTAAGCACAAGATTAATTTACTGAAGAAAATTTCTTTCCATCCATTCTGTGGAAAAAAATACCACCCCTAAGCCACGTGCCGTCCCTTTTCTTGTTCTTCCGCACGAGAAGTGAAAGCATAATGGCAAAAAGCATCATTGTTATTGATTCCAAGAATGCGATGTTTAAATTAAAAATGGGAACAATTGGGGGTGGGTGAGCTTTGAAGCTTTCCACCTCATTCTTCCTCATCAAACATAATTGCTAAGTGTGCTTCTTGTTTAGTAAAATTGATCACCAATTCGAAGTGTCGAGGAGGTGGCGCTTAGGAGAAATAATAAGCACCTCGAGTGAGTGACTTTTCTTGTGAATTTTTTACACCTGCTCAGCAATGAGGGGGACGGGGGGCGACACGAAAATGACAGAAATAATAAGAAAAGGGCGAAGTTTTTATTCCCTTCCAAATTGTTGAAATTTCCCTGCACAATCATTCCATCTCCTACCCATTTGGATTCCCCAACACCCAGAGAGTGGCAAGAAATTTGCCCTTATTATTCAGCATCTCACACTTGGCACGAGGGATCACCGAGAGAAAGAAAAAAAAAGAACGTCACATCAATGTTAAACGTTCCATATGAAATTTTTGCCCCCCATCTTCTCATGTGGAGTCTGTCTAACAAAGGAAAAAAATCTAAATTTAAATTGACCCGTATATTTTGTAGGGGTTTCCTCTTCGCCGACATTCCATTCTTCTGATGTGACGAACACAGCCGAGCAGAAGAAAGAAAGTTTCTAAACTTGAAGAAAATTCACCCACGCAGGAGCGTTTTCCTCCCCACCCCCCAACGAAATTCTGGGCAAATCCTCAGCAAGTTCACATTTTCGCATGTGAATTTTTCTCGACGTGTGATTTCTTTCTCAATGGAAAAAAGAGAAAGTTAAGGAGAACATTTTGTTCGATTCATCAAATATTTGGTATGTGACAAGCCCAATTTTTTGTTAAGAAGATATTTTTTTTTATTCAAAGTCGAGTGATTTGCAGAATCTCATGACCTTTTCCAAGCTCAATCACAATTTCCTAAAAATAAAATTTCGAAAACAAGGAGGTTTGGAAAAGAAATTTTATAGGATTCTTGTTTAATCGATATTATTTTGTTTTTCTTCTTGACTTGAAAAATTTAAACTATTAAACTTATCTAACGATTTCAAACTTATACATAGTTTAAAAAAGTCATAGAATCCAGCTTTGAAAAACCTTTTAACAAAACTTCTTTTTATTTTAAGAAACTTAACGTTTGGTATTCCTCTCTTAAAAACATCTGATACATATCTGATCCGAACTTAATTCAACATTAAATTTATTAAATGAATGCCCCTTGGAAAGCTCGGCTCTGTTGTTTATACAAAGCCCCATCTCGTGATATGTATTTTGCACAAACTTTTTTTTTATCCGATATGTCCTCGAAAATTGGCAAACACAAACACAATCTGCACTGGTGGAAGCATGACAATTTTAATTTGAAAAAATATATATCTCGAAAATAAATTCAAGAGCTGTAAGTTACATGGATATTTGAAGTACAAATAATTTTATGTTGGGGGTGTTTTCAAAAAAAAATATCACCACCCAAAGGAGGGAGTAATGAAAATCCAATCCACAACATTGATGTGAAATCACGCTTTTTTGTCCATCAGACGGGCTTGCAAAAAAAGCGTCTGATTTATTTGTGTTGCGCTATTCCTCCGGGAAAAATAGTGCTAAACAAGTCGCTGAACGGGAGAGGGTGTGGATATAAATTTATCCCTTGTGGAAATTTTCAATTAATATTGCGCTTCACAGTGGCTCAAAAGTGAATTTAAATTATTCCTCCAACTCTTTTTCGCCACGGGGGCCGCCCCCTCACCCCCCAAAAAAAAACCTCCGCCTAGACACCCACCTGAGCTTTCCGCGGTGGGTGGGGACTTTCTCCCAAAGAGTGAAAGCCTGAGGTAAGTGAGAGAAGAAAAACAATCGCTGGAGAGGTTGAAAAAGTCGAGTTTGGTGCTCGAGTGTGTATTTCAAACAAATAAAAAGTCCTTCAATTTCCGGCTTGCGACTTCATTTCAGCATCGTTGTCGTCTTTCACCCCAGCGAACATCATTCAACAGTGGAGAATGTTGCACCCAGGCTCTTTGTTGCTATATATTTGCCGCAGCCCGGAGTCGAAAAAAGGGCGAGTAGCGTAGCAACAAGCGTCGCTTAATTCACGTAAATGCAATATACGATACGTGCAATTGCCTTGATCTCGGGTATTTCAACGACTTTTACGTGTTGTCACAGTACAGACAGATTCACTGGGGCTTTGCCATGAAGACGGCAAAATTGGGGGTGGCGGCGACACAATATATTGACTCGAACTGTGATGAAGGTTCGGTGGAATCGCTCTCAGATGAAGGGTTATACATTCTGTTCTCTGATTATATTGAGTTTGTTCCTTCTTAAGGACCTTGTCATCAAACAAGATATTAGATCATATGAATAAGAAATTAGTGTTGAATAATTATTCGGGATTTGAGTTCCTAATTCATAGTTTATGAATACTTCAAGAATGAAGCTTCTTAAAATATATTATGGGGCTTTTAAACCTGATATAGAGGTAATGACTTTGATTTTCCTAAAATTTTATAGGTAGGGGGAATTGGGGCAGTTATGATGTGGGGCAGTCATATTTGAGGCAGTTTTATTCATATATTTTCCCATTGTTCTTAACACATTGTGATAGGGCATGGAAAAATTTCATAGGAAAATATATTAATAAAACTGACCCAAATATGACTGACCCATAACACAACTGCCATGCTTCCCCCTAATATAAAAAGATTTCCAAGGAATTCCATTGAGAATTTCGTTAAAAAACCTTTTTTTCTATAGGAATTTTCTCGTGGTTTACCGAATGAACAAAAATAATAATTTGTACGGTTACGAAATTCACTGGAACGTCCCCGCTTTTGGCGTGGAAGTGTCTGTGTGATTTCCTATGGATTTCCAAACAATGACGAACAAATCTAGCGAACGAAAAATCAAAGCAACGACGAATAAATTCAGCGAACAAAAAATCGAAGCAATGACGAACAAATTTAGCAAACGAAAAATCCAAGCAATGACGAACAAATTTAGCAAACGAAAAGTCCAAGCAACGACGAACAAATTCAGCGAAAAAAAATCGAAGCAACGACGAACAAATTCAGCGAACAAAAAATCTAAGCAACGACGAACAAACTTAGCGAACGAACAATCCAAGCAAAGACGAACAAATTTAGCGAACAAACAATCCAAGCATGAAATGACGAACAAAACTTAGCGAACGAACAATCCAAGCAATGACGAACAAACTTAGCGAACGAGAAACCGAAGCAATGACGAACAAATTTAGAGAACGAACAATCCAAGCAATGACGAACAAACTTAGGGAATGAATATAATTAAATGTTCTAGATGTGGTATACGGCTCTCTAATCTTGATGTCTCGTCCTCCCTTAATCTTGAACTATCCAGCAACATAATATTTTTCCTCATTATCTTGAACATCCGTAATAAACTGTTTTAAAGACTCGTAATGATAGTTTTCTGACAACTGACGCTCTTTATGTGATGATTCTAAATAAATAACCATGTCAGAGACCATCTGACGCATAGTTGAGAAGTCGTATGCTGTATACCCCTCGGCGGCGTCAAAATGACACAACAACAAATGACTGAGCATGAAATTAATGGTTGGAGTTTTGGACAAGGCGGAAATTTGGTTTCACCAACTCTTAAGTGACTTGAATGTCTTCTTTTCTGCCCATCATTTCCGAGACCTGTGTCTTACAATCTCCCTCTGGGCCTAGGAGTGTGCATGAAGGTGAGACTCAAAAGTCGGAGGGAGGAAAAGTTTCTGAGAAGGAAGAGGTTGTGTGATTTTGATATAAGACCGAATATATAGATTCGACATGTATGTAAATTAGTAGCACAAACAACCTCCTCAAGATTTCCCAGCTGACACTCGTCATCCATCAGAAACATCTCCCAGTGTCAGTACCGCAAATCAAATTAGGTATTAAAATCTTATGCCGATGTGTGGATAATGCTGAGGGTGAAAGTTTGTGATTGAGAAGGGTGAGTTTGAACGGGGAAAAGAGCACTTGCATAGAAACTAACGCAAATTCATGTTAAATCCTTGTGCTGAATATTTTAGCGCTGAATTGGGATTTAATTGGAAAATTGTCAGCTGAATATATATTTTTTAATAGAATTTGATCAGTTTATTGATCAAGGTTATAAATGGAATATTAAGACTCAATATTTCTCTTTGCTGAATATCGAATTGCTTGGCGGTAACTCCGCTGAAAAGGAATTTGAGGGAAATTTTCGTTCCAATTAACGCAAAACACTTTTATTATTGGGATTAGAGGGAGTGGGTAGTGAACGTCCACCCCTAATCAGATTTTCATGGTGTGTCCGATCCGTGTATGATTATTTTATTAAAACAATTTCGAGAAATCTCCTCATCATTGTGCCTCAAACTCCTATATTTTCCCAATGAGGGTGAGTCACTTGATATCATCCTGATTATCTGCTCGTCTTACCTTCGATGGCGCCGGGGGTGGGCTTTAATAAACTGACAAGAAAGTTTTGCGATGATAGGCCAAAAGTTTACGTGCGCCTATTACACGAGCTTCACACGCCCAGATACTGAGTTTGAGGCATGATGATGTACTCTCTCCTTCTGTTGAGGAATTCAGAAGTTGCCCATGGGATGAGGGAAAAAAATGGAAGGATGAGCGGCATCTCTCCAATTTCTTGCGCCTCCAACACAATACCTAAAAGATTCGCATGAAAGATGGTGGAAAGTGTGAGAAGTTGGCAAAAAAGGGAGATTCTCGAACACGAAATTTTCACTGGCAGCTCGTCAAATCCAATAAATGTGACGGTGAATAATTTAAATTTAATTAATTTTAAACTTTTCCCTCTCTCTCCTTTTTGCAGGTATGTACACTTGGAATATTTTCCCATCCATGCTCAACCCTGTAATGCCACACAAAACATCCGACTAGCGCCAACTCATTATTTACCAATTGGTAATTGAATCGTGAGTAGCAATATTTTAAATTATAAACGCAACTCACTTCGTCACGAATTCTTTGGTGAGAGAAAAAAAAACACTCAAGAACATCCTCCATGGTTCTCATACTCTACAAGAAATACCATTCTGCAGCTTCGAAAGATGTGCATTGCAAGAGTGATGGGGTGTTGAGTGGATGGAATGATAGCTGCAATATCGTTGAATATAATTTATGGAGATTCTGTGAGAAAATTGGCATCAGATACATGTTTCAATTGGATAAGATCCAAAAAACCAGGTTCTCAACTATTAATTGTCACAATTTATAATATATATAGCAAAGATTTTATATAATACATAAATCATATAAAATTCGCTTTACCTACAAACATCCCCAAAAATCATCAACTTTGCATTACAAAAGCATCCCCCAAGTTATCCAAAACTTCCTTCTCCGTCATCGCATTTTTCTCACCATCCTTAATTGCTTCATTAAAATAATTTAGCGAGGGAAGTCTCTGGGTTATGATATTTGAGGGTTTTCCTCTTCGTGTCTGAATTCCAATGAAGCTCGCAACTTTACGACCAAATTTCCAGTGTTGACACTAAATGCTTATCTCTCGTGTAAAATTAGTGCCTGGGTATATATCAGAAAATCACTGGCACGGAAACTCATGCGGGGGTGCGTCGGGGGAAAAAATAAATACAAAAGAGAGGAATAAATTGTCCATTCTTTTTGGGGGTTTCAAAAAGAAACAGGTGAGAAAATCATTTCCTGGCAATCCGGACTGAGAAACACTAATTCTCTGTTCCACATTATTTACAAAACAGTGGGGGAAAACGCGGGGGTGGTCATAAATTAAAATAATGAATTCATATTCAAATTGACAGAATTCTCTTATAAGTGGTCTGGGAGCGTATAGGGGTTGTTTTTGCCTTTGTCCCGCAGGAAAAGTCATCACGACGGAACACTTTCATTCACATCCTCGCAATGTCGGTTAGAGAGGGGTATAAAAAGGCGAATGACTTATTTGTGAGAAGTTGAAATCCATAAGGAAAGAGAGCCTTCATAATTCATGAGTGTTTCGGAGAGTTTCAGTTATTTTGTCACGGAAACACTAAATGAAATTGTTGCTCAGGTATTTTGTAGCTGCCAAAGAAAGCCGCAGAGTCACATTTAAATATAGCGTGGTAAGGGTTGTCGAGACAAGGGGTGAATTGGTAGATTTTGAGTGTTAGGAAAACTTATAAAATTTTGAATAAAAGAGAAGTTGCAGGATCCTAATTGCATTAACCATTTCCAGGGCGAATTAATATACAATTGTTTTATTTTTAATTTTGAGCTGCATTTAAAATGTATAATGTATATAGTAACCTTAAAATATTATATATACATTGAGGCATTTTTTATACAGTTCCCATATAAAGACTATCAATTTCACTTAAAAATAAGTTGTTCCTTGACCGCACGCAGAATAGTTCGGATGCACAGATTTCTAACTCCTAATTTCTAAATGTAAAGCACTTTTTCAATAAACATGCGCCTCAAAGATGCTTTTAGGCGTCTAAAAGAATCTTTTAAAATAAACAAGGCGCCCTAAAGACGCATTATAATGTAAATAAACACACATCTAAAAGATGTTTTTTAAATAAACAAGCGCCACAAAAAGACGCTTTTCAAATTATAAGGCGCCTAAAATACTATTTTGTAATATAGAAAGCCCGGTGGGTGGTTCCAATTATCAAACATTGCGCCTTTTTAGATACATGAAGCTAAAAGCCGCCGTTGCAAAACAAGATGTTAAGATATCTTTAACATTTACTTTGTTATAGGTACTTGATGTGACTTCCTTTTTTAAAGTTCCTTATTTAACCTAACCCCCAGGTCAGGTTTTTTTGACTTACATTTTGATCCCGAATATCCCTCAAGTTTCACAGTGAGAGTGTAATAAAACTGAATCAGACAGACACCCCTTGTTTGGTGAGTTTGAGGACTTTTTGGTGTACAAACATAAATACAACTTCCCTAATTTAGCACCGATTTATAGCCTCACCCACACTCTTCTTCGGTGAGGAGGGGAGGACGGGGGTTGAAAAAAGGCAACGATATACAGGTGGATGTGTCTGTGGGTGTGAGGTAAAAAATAGCCCACCCATGGCAAACAGAATGAGGAATTGTTTCAAATTCTAACTCGGGAAATTTCGGTATGCTTCCATTCACGGTAGGCAGACAGGTATAAGTCGCATTATCATTATTTTAATTTACAGTCACCCCACGTTCGTTAAAACTTTTCCTTTTGATCTACTCGGTGCGATACACATGAATGCGATACAAATTACATATTATCCTGTTGTTCCTCCCCGACTCTCATCTCTTTCGCCAATACGGGATGTTCTCTAAAGTGTGATTTTCCACGTGCTGTTTTTGCCTTGATTAACTCCTCAAATGTAATTTACCGAATGCGATGCAAACGAGATATTGGGGACTTATCCTGAAATTCTGCACGTACATTATGTTAATTTATCTCAATATTTTCCACTCAATTGAAGAGGTTGAGTTTAATTGTTTCCATGGTTTGGGTGAATGCCAAAAGTTAAGAAAATTTATCTATAATGTCTACTGCATATACAGAAAAAAGTTAATTTCCTAGATGGCGCCACAAGGGAGAAAAGGGGAATATGGTGCAATGTATGTATATTACTAGAGAAAATCTTTAATTGATTAATGATGTTGAAGCTGCCGGGAATAATCCTTCCTTGCTGTATCAAGATAAGAAAGCATAGGAAGTTCTGCAGCCGCGAGGGATGTTCCCGATCAATTTTCACAATAAACTTCCTGAGTCTCACCAGAATTGCGCGCGGTGGAAAAATTGCACCCTGAGGCACTCCCACAATAATAATCCTTCCGTCATTCAAGAAATATTTTTAATTCCTTCAAATATCCTCAAGTGACGAAGCCTTGGCGCAGCTCCTTGCGACATATTTCATAGGATTGGAATTCTCTGGGAATTTTATTTTCATTATTGTTGAATTCAATTGATATGTTGTGTGTGCCTTCAAGATTGAAAGAGTCATTGGTTGAAAGTTTATTGAATCGAGAAAATAAAATGTCCTCTTGATCCATGGGTATTGTTTCGCCCATAGTTGGGCCTCGGACAAGTGGATGGGGGGAATAAAATCGAGAAATGAGAACTTCTCGAGAGTGAGGCAGCAATTCAATAAAAATTCTTGTCATATTGTATGTCGAGGGAGAGCATTTGGTAGGAGAAATTGTTTGTTGAGGTCGCTGGGTAGATGTATAATCCTCAGAGAAATGAAAACCACATTGGAGAGTTTTCTCTTATGAGGAACCAATGGGGGATCAATTGCCTATAATAACCCCTATATATAGCAAAATATTTCCCTATATATACATTCAGAGAAAAGTGCGGCATTTGTGAATCAAGCACGTCGTGCTATTTCCATGTTTAATATTAGTGCGTCAAGTACGTCTGTACTTGATACTGGCGCGCGTGATAAAAGTTTCATCTTATCAAAACTTTTTTTCTGGAAAATTAAGAGCGTCTGTGATAAATTTAATCACGCGCAAATCTTAAAAGCACAATACTCGAATTTTAGCACGAATTTCCTTGAGTATATGCATACATATAAATGTGCTTTATATTTGGCGCGAATTGGCTAACCGAATCGCCTGAAGCTTTCATTGAAATAAAGTGTGGAAAAGCAATTGATTGGATCTTTGAAAGGTCTTCTGGCTTGAGCCCATGTCTGGCAGGAGATATATACGATTAGAAAATCAATTCGTGTTAATTTCGCGATATTTAATTCAGGAGCCGATCCTGATTTATGTGCCTCATAGTGTGGAAACGACAAAAGGCAATAAATAAGCTCTCCTGGCAATTTAAACGTGAACACCAAGAATTTCCTCCCAGCCAGCAAACATAAAACATCTCCCTCTGGCCGCGATGATGGGATGTGTTGACGCAGTGAATTTTCTTTCTATTCACCAGCCACCCCAGGAAGTTGTTTTTCTTCATTAGTTTGCCCAGCTACTTTAAGTCCATGTCGCTCCTATTGACAGGAATTTGTCCTTCCGCCGTTCATTTTACTTTTATCTCTGTTGAGCTTCCTCTCTGTCTAAAATATGTAAACAGCACTAGCCGTGGTCTAAGGGGGTCCACGAGAACGGGTCATTTCAATTGGAATGTATGGGAAAACTTTTTCGTCGTCCCAATGATATTATTTTCCCAATAAAATCCATTGAAATTGGTGAATCATGGCGATGTTATACTGAAAGGAGAAGAACTGTATAAGAAAGATGCTGTATTTCTCTGAGACAATCTTCCACAAAAGACCACGTTCGGTCATTCATTAGAGGAGAAAGTTGGTCGCTGAAACGAGAGGGTGGATCCAAATTTTGCCTCTTTGGCAAGATCAGAGGATTTGAGTTTCAAGATTTAGCATTAGCAAGAAATACCTATTGGATTTAGATTCATTATTGTAATCAAAGAATATGTTAAAGCACTGCCTAAAAAGGATATACGAATTTATTAGGATATTTCATGAAGTTAAAGACTGGGCTAAGAAACTCTTCATCCCAAAAACCCCCTCCCAACCCTACTTTATCACGATTTTGTCCAATTTTTTAGGCCTACCTCCCAAATTGACAACAAAAAGGCCAGAAGAGCGGGTCACCGGGGGGATGAATTTATTTTATTATTTTATCACGTTGTGTTGACACTCTTAATGAGAATTTATGACATTTTAATCACGCAGAGAATATTTCATTACCCTCTCAATAAAATATGACACACTCCTCAAACCAAACTCTTCCGTGGGCCACCAGCTCATTTTCCCGCCCGCACGCCCCAGTCCCCCTCTTGGCGACCGGAATTATTATTATTTTATTTGTTCGAACGCTCGCACATACTCATAAAAGTGACAGAAACATCGCACCAAAAATTTCAATGAGCCGAGAAGGAGAGAATATCCTGTGTTATATTAATTTCTTCTTTGGGTTCTCTTTGTCCGGGGGTGGCCCCTCCATAGCAATAATAAGGGAAAAGAAACAAAGGAAAATTAAATAAATTAACTGTATTATGATCGAATATGATTAAATGTGAACAGAAAAGAAGCTTTAAGTACAATTTGTGTCTTTGGAAATTATCCAACGTTGATGGCTCGTATACGGAAAAACTCTTCTTTGTGTGGTTATTTTATGCCTTTGTTTTTGAAGAGTTGTCCTTAATGAGGTTCAGTTGGATCTAAACTTATTTAGATACTATTTGGGTCTCTGTAAAGAGTATTCCGATTTTGACTGCGCATTAAAACTGATTTAAACCGGTTTAGGATTAATGCGTTATAGGGAAAAGAAGGGGTTTTTCAGTAAAATAACGGTCTGATCCTGATCTGTGTGGACTTTCTAAGAAGGGGGGGGTCGCCAAACAGGAAGTCTCTATCTGCAACCGTTTTACAGACGAAAAAACAAAAAAAATCATTATTTCTCAAGCAATATGAAGATTTGTCTGAGTTCAGGGTCACAATTCCACTTCTTCACCTCATCTTCTGACCATTTGTTGAACTTCTCAATGATATCTGGCGACATTTCCTCCCTGAATCCCCCCACAACACCTTTTCGCACAAAATTGTACTTCTTATCGGGCATTTTAGCGCCAAAGACCTTCTCGTAATACTCCAAATAATCTTGCATATTCACGGAACGATTCTTTGAAAATTTCACGAAGGACAAATGGTCAGCGAGTTCTAGAATTTGATCCTCAGTGATGGTTTTCCCGAGAAACCTTGCGGTTTTCTTAATAACAGGCGGATGATCTCTCTTCATGTCTTCAAATGTGAGAAAGAAGATGTTCTCTTCATTTCTCATGTGCCAAAAGTCGATAATGTGGCTGTGATAGGGAGAGAATATGACAGAGTCATTCAGAAAGGCTAGTATAAAATCGTCGAAGTTTCCTGGATAGTGTTGGAGGTTCCTGTAGTGATGGTAGAAGGAGACAGCCGTGTCCTTAGCGTTTCTCGCCACGTAGACAATCTTGGGTTTCACTGTCCAGATTTGCTTGGGCAGCAGGTGAGCTGGAAGGTGAGTCTTGATAGTTCTGGGGGATGGCATGGCTTCCAAGACAGCAATTTCATCCGGCAAATTGACATCTGGCGAAAAAGTGCTCCTAAACCTTAAATAGAAAGGGGTAATTCTTTAAGAGATCGCCCTAGTTTAGAATTTATAGACTAATCATACTCCATGAAGGGAAATCTCTTTTTAAGAATCACTTTCTTAGCAGTTTCGTAGTCAAAGTCATGTAATATCTGCCACACCATCTCCTGCGTCCAGGTTGTTCCACATTTTGGATAACTCATCACCCAAATATCATCTGGACGAACCTCAAAGTTTTCAATCCTATCGGCAATATCTTTGTAGTAGCAGGGCAAATAGCAAGGCTCCATGCACCATTTCTCAGCCACTCGAATGTCCTTTGGTCTCTCGGATCTTGACACAAAGACAAAATCCTTCACACTTTTGTACGCGGACTTTTCCACAATTTCTGATGGAGGAACTTTCTCACAAATTATAGGCATTTTGAACGAATGAAAGTGTTTCGACTGAATGTTGAGTAGTACTGATGTATTTATAATATATAAAGTGATCTACATATATTCTAAACAAAATCGTTTTTTTGCCTTCAGAGGTTTATTACATGTTTAGTGTAATACTTTCAATTTAAGAACCCAATTATTGTGCCTGATCTTCTCAAGAATCCATTTGATTTTTTTTTATAAATAAAAACCCAAGTATTATAAAAACCACTGACATTTCTTCTCATATGTTTCTATCCGGGATTAGGGTAGAAGCGGTAGAAGGGTATAATATCGTAACGCCTTTAATACATATCATACCAAAAGGGGGTAAAGGTGAGAGTTCTCATGTATGTATCCTATGTTACCACCTGTGATGCCCTACATACCTATACCAAGTTTCATCTCGATCAGTTAAGTTATTTGAGTACTATTAGGGCACGAACTGACACACAGACAGACAAACATTTTGGGGATGGTTAATTTCGGATTCCTGGATTTACTTCTGGTAGAGATTTCGTGGTTTTGGGTGACCTGACCAAGTTACATGCACACTCTTGTATGGTTTTGTATGTGTTTTGTCTTAACTAATCGATAATATGCCCCTGTACCTTAGGGTACTTATTTTAATGGAAGTTTCAAGTTATAGTAATTACTTGAATGTCAATTGTTTTTAATTAATAACAGGAAGCGAAAAAAGATGATTAAGATTGTATAATTATAGTGGGTAAGATTAGTTAATATTATAGAAAAAGACTCAACAGTTCAACGAGTTAAACTCTAAAAAAATTATTACTAATTTATTCTAAAAACCTTAATTGACACACACGAATAAAAACTTCATTCCAAGGGCGTGCTACTTAAGAAAAACTTTCAAATTTGTAGCTTTATAGTGCAAGAGTTGGATTTAACAACTTAATTGAAAGAGCTACATATATAATATAATATAATATCCCAAAAAAAGATACGAAATTTCAAAATGAAAATATCTGAGAGCCTTCAGAGAAAGTTTTAATCTTTCGAAATTTTGATGTTCGAAAATTTCTGAGCTTTACCAAATATTGAAAACATCCTCGAAAACTTCCAAACTTTCAGAAAAGTTTGGGAGCCATTTGTATAAAAAAGAAAACGGAACATTTTTCTTCCATTTGAATTACCCTTGCTGTATGTCCATGCTCGATCGATTGATGGAAGCGTCTAGTTGAGGTAAAACATCCATTTTCAATTCTGTTTGCGATCCAATTAAGGCCAATTACTTTCAGTGCATGCACATAAAAATGATGCCCATATTTCTTGTTTTCATTCCCGATTAATTGCTGAGAGAGAGGCATAGATTAAACGACAAGGCAGGGCGCGCTGAGGGGTTGGGGTATGGGAAAAGGGGCAAAAAAAAAAGATGTTTGTGACATGTGTTTGGGCGAAATCAAAATAGAATTACCTCAAAGAATCCACTATTTGATGACATCACGTAGGAATGACCCGAAACCACAGAGTGACTTGACTTGATTTTATACCTTTTCATGTACAATTCAGGAGGACTCTCTTCTGTCCCGTATAAAATTTCTATATTATACATGGAGATGACTAATATTATGTGACGACGAAACGTGATGAGGTTTCCGCTATCTGATGCCTGTCTGGCCAACCTCCGCCCCCCTAAAATGTCCACCCTCAATGGACACCACAGAGTGTCTTTCTGTGGACAGTCCCGAAGCTGCACCTTCACTTTATTGGCGAGAGAGATGGCTTCTTTGCCAACCCCTTGGCGTCCAATGGACCCACTTTTATGATTATGTCGTGTGCTGTTGTCTCTTGATGGGCATTCATTTTCCGACTCACCCCCCACCCCCTCACCCTATCAGTGAGTGAGAAGATCCCCGGGAAGAGAGTTGGAATTTGATCAAATCGCAAAGGTAAATATGCAGTGGACGAGCACGTCCAATCATTTCACTCACTTTATATATATACGCTGATCGTGACAATGACACAAAATCACGATATTGGACCTGCCCAAAATCCTCATTTGACCATTCTTAGGAGATACTTTCGATGCTGCTCAGGGGACATTTTCTCTCATCGACCGTGGAATACCCGGCACTTTTTGCACCCCCCGTCGACAGAACTAAAATATGACGTGACACCACCCACTAAATGCTGCTGGAAATTTATTCACTGCCGCTCGAGAGCATTGCACTTTATTGACTATATATACCGTGTTAGGGCTCTGCACTCTGGCACTTGGGATTGCGATAATTCAGCAAATCTGGGGAGATGTTCTTGGGATTTAAAGTTGGATAAGCTCTCTAAATCTATCTACACAGCATCTTTATTAAGTTGAAATGCTTTGACAATTGACAAAACATCAAAATAAATTCACCTAAATTATCTATAGAGGTCATTCAATGGCACGACTCTCTTGAAATGAATCCATCTCAAGACCAGTCTTTCTGGGGTAAATCTTCATATCTCTCAATGACATTTGATTTCTATTTATCCATCCAATATCGAATTATGCCCCGCACAACAAATCCCCGAGTTAATATTTATTAATTTCTATTAGAGCTGTTATCAATCATCGACAGAGCGCTTCTTTCTGTTCCTTCCCATTTTTGGGGTTACTCGAGAGCTTTTTCCCATGTTTGATTGAAATGACGCTCAAATTTCTCATGAGCTTTCATCCCTCGTGCTTCGCCCTTCCTTCCACCCCATTGAGACGGCTTCTGATGAAAATTTAGTGCGTGCTCGAGGTACACGAGATGATGCGATGATTGACTTCCACGAGGTTGGAAGTTGAATGTAATTTTCGGAAAGGCAAAGATGAGGTGAAGCGAAAGAAGTTTGGAGTTGGGCGGCGGGTAAAAGTATATAGAAGAAAAAAATTTCTCCACTGTATTTTTGACATGTTAAAAGATGAAAAGTCAGGGATTTTCATTTTTCTTCTTTCGCCCACATCTTATTCTCTGGGTCTTGTCTCCTAAGAATTGGTATCCATGGAGGTATCTGGGTGAGAGTTCGAGGTTCAAATGATAAAAAGACGGACGTCAAATTTGTCTGCTTTTGTAAACTTTACCTGTGGCACAATGATAAGATGATGAAGAAGAAACTGTATACGATGAAGAGGACCGGAAATCTTTTTATATTTCCCAACCAATGGACGATGGCATGAAAGGAAGTGAGAAAAGGCCTCAACAAGATACACTCACAGAAAAATTTAACATGGAATAATCTCGGGATGATTCTCGATTTTCTCCATCAAAATTTATCAAAATGTCTCAGAAATCTAAAATGAAATTGAAAGATGACATATTCTAATGAAATCTATTGAAAATATCCAAGGGGAAGATATAATCGTCAAAGAGGTCTAGTACTTTCACATTTTGTATGCACGTTCCTTAAGAATTTTATCGCATAGGAAGATTTGAAGACCTTTCATTCCAAGAATTTCTTTTAACAATTTCCAAGATATAGCTCAAGAACAAACTATGGAAGCTCTCTAATTTTCAAGAAATATCTAACAAAAGCTTAGTAAGGGGTCAAACAAGTCATTATTTATAGTGAACATTGATCGACAGATCGTTAGATGAAAACTGCTAATTTTGAAGAAAATAAAATAGAGATTTTTTCATAAAACCTTAAGGTTTTTGAAAAAACTACAAGTCTTTAAACAAACCTGTAGGATTACATGGAAAATACAGATTTTTACAAAATCTGGAGATTTTTCTATAAGATTTGAAGATTTTTTAAATTACAAGTCCTCTAAAAAAAACTGTAGGTTCTGTTAAAAGAATTTAGTCAAATTTAACAAAACCATTGAATGTCTAAAGAAGAAACCTTTAGAAATGTCTCTAAAAGTTTTATAAAATTTTGAAAGTTTTAAAAGAACCTTTGTAAGATCAAAAAATTGATCTTAAAGCTCTTCAATTGTTCCAGAATTTCTTTAATTTTTGCAGAAGTTCTACAACAATTTTTGAAATATTTTTTTTATGATTCCTAATATGTTCTTCTTGATAAACAGTTATAAAAAACAGTTCTATGAACATTGAGATAAGAATATTTTTGAAATTTACAAGGAAATTTATCATTCAGTTGAAATATCTTTACAAAATAGTCAAAACAACAACTCAAAATTTCCCGAGTATAAGGGACAGCATCTTTTTTTAACACACTTCATCTAATAATGTCTGTTGGAGGCATCTATTTTTATTTATTATTTCATATGGTCGAGGCAAGATGACGCAGGGACTGAAAGCTATATAAAGAAAAAAGCTCTATATTCTAGTGAAAATATTTGTATTTGGGTGTTTAGGGGTGCAAAGTTGGAAGAGATGTCAACGATTTTTATTTATTTCCTCTCCACCGGAGGAGACACTTTGATGCTAAATGGAGATTTATCGATGCTGAGGACATTTAAGACAGATCCATCCTGTTTGTGACCCCTTGATGTTCTCACCCAGAGTCACTGTATAAATATTTATTGGGCAGATGTGTCGCCCGTGAAGTGAAATTAATATTTTTTGCGACACCCCCACTTCGCCCACGCATAGTAAATAGTTTGGGAGCTCCTTTTATATATCATTCTGCTGTGTCACTCACCAAACATTCGTTCGGACATTGTTGTAATAGTTCTCGTTCACGGATCGGCGGTCCGGCATCATTAATCAGTGCAACAGGGTCCGGAAATAAGCTTTCCACTATCGCTGATGCTGTTTTAGACCGGGAGGCGCGAGGGCCAGTCATTCGAAACGAGAAAGTTGGTATAACTAAATTGTCCTCGATGGCTTTTCACTGTTGCACAAGTCATCTACACTCTTCGGCTGCATTTTCCGGGACTGTTTTTCTACGGCTCGGGGAAGAATTAATTGATAAATTCTGTAGGTCATTATATGGTGTTTTGTGCTTTCCTCCAGAGCTGCCAGCAGAATTTTCGGCATTCTCAGCAATGGGGGAGAACAAAATACAATTAATTAAATTCTCAAAACACTTTTTCTATACATTTTCCCGCCTGAGCAAGAGTCAATGCAATTAATCCTCTGCAGGGGATTTTCCCAAAATGCTTTTATCTCGACCAAATTTGATTTGTGACCTTCAAAATTGGGGTTTTTTCCCCGCTTCAAAAATGATTTACACACCTTTCCTCTAGACCGACAGTTTTCCTTTGATTTCCCACAGCTCTCTGGGAAAGATGAAGTTTTCTGGATAAAACTTCTCACACTATCTCCCAAGAGGCAGAAACCCTCAAATTCACCCCCAAAACAGCACACTTTGCTGAGGCAAAGACCTCATGGGAGATGGTGAGTGAGCAAATTAAAGAATTTCATCCATCTCACGGGAGCCTGAAGGCCAGCCACTGAATTTGTCAATAAATCCTCTTCAGTAGATTCCCCCAGAAATAGATAAATTCCTAATATTTATTCATCTTCCCAGCTCAATGAATTATGCCATGGAGATCAAAGAATCAGATTCTTCACCACCATCATCAATTTAGCTCCCTCTCGGGCAATATTTTGCCTCTATATACATGAAAATTGCCCCGAAGCCATCGACTATTAACAATTCCATCCAATCATTTCGCCCCTGATGATTTTTATGTTTATTCATGGGAAAGTCCGTATTAAATCACGGCATTGCATAATCTCCCCGGCAGGCATCACAATGCTTCGGACGTCAATTAAGGCAGCCCCCAGAATCGTGTCCACGGAAAAAAAACTCTTTTGCGCCTTGGAATAAATCTACAAATTAAAGCTTCCATGAAATTGTGGTCATATTTCATCTTAAAGATGACATTTTAAGAACAAGAAAACTAAATTGTTTTAATTTCAAGACAACTGAAGCTCTTCTGAAAAATTTCAACGGCTTTTGGATTAAGTGAGCTTTCAAAATGAATTTGAATTTAGTATTTCAAAAAAATCAGTTACAAATGGGATTTCCAAAATTTTGCAAAGTTTCTATTTCTGAACTTTCAAAGCTCTTAGAAATTACTGTAGAACTTTTGCAAAAATTTACGAATATTTAAAAACTAGACGTTTAAAAAATATCAGAATAAATTTTTGACGGTAGCACGGATCGCGCTTATCCTAAGCACCAAAGCAACTGGCTAAGTACTCCTGCTAAACACAGGTTTATTGGAGTCCTAAGCCTCGCTTTAACTGCTAATCTTCCACGCTAAGGTCATCCGGAACACTTAGGGCTAGTCGAAAGCTTAAGTCTAGTTTAAAGCTTAAGACTAGCTTAAAGCTTAGGATTAACCTAAAGCTTAAAGCTTGGAGCTAGATTAGGATTTATTACTCATAAAACCCCACTGGGGTCAAATATTTGAAGCTAATTTGACAACGTGGATCTACCTTAAAAGCTTTCTTTCCAGGTACATATTTGTATTGAAAAAGAAAATTGATAAAATGAAAGCTCTTCAAAGCTTCAGAAGTGTTAAAGAACTTCCATAACAAATAAAATTGGAAATTTGGAAGAAGGTGTACATACTTTGAACCCTAATTTTAAAAACACATTTTCACTTGATTATTTAAAATGTAAAATTACAACATCAGTAATTTTTTTGTCACTTTTGAAACACGTAATTTACATTTTATTATAGATGTTCTACAGTTATCTTGAGCTATTCAGCTCTTGAAAACATTCACCGAAAAAATTTCAATGAGCCTTCTTTCTCATGGGAATTTCACTAATTAGCCCCCTCTGGAGGCGTCTTATCATGTGGAGCGCGAGGAGAGCTTACACCAGCGCTCAGAAGGTGTGAAACCTAATGAGTGGCTCAAATGGTGAAATAACTCTTTCTGAAGGAATTAGCAGCGAGTGGAAAATCTCCCTGAGTGTCTCCCACCTACGGAAAATCCGCCCGCCAAAGGCAGGTACAACGTGCAAAAGTTCAATTTGGCAAATTAGAATAGCTATTGAGAGAGGAGTTCCCTATTGCTGTGGCTTAGGTGTCATCACTTGGGAGGCTCTAAAACCCATATAGAGCTATATATATACAAGAATTTTGCAGAGAGATGAAAAGGCTCAAATGATTTTCCCACCCACATTCCCCGCCTGAGATGTTGATTTCAACTTTGTCCAAAAAGTAATTAATGCTCAACTCGCTCCAACGCGAAACACTTTATTAAATTTCCCTTTGAATAATTTTCAAGGAGAATTTCACGCACTCTCACAAAATGCCATCGCAATGAAGCGCACAAAGTGCCCAGGATCCTCTCTAAGCAAAAAGAATTGCCAGAAGCGCGCCCTGTGGTTTGCAATTTAGCTCTGGATGTATCGCTAAAATGACTCGTGTTTGTGATTTGCATGTCACCCTCAAAATATGTGGAAATGTTCATGTGCTTCATAAAATGAAACCAATTATTTGCATTTTCCCTCAGCAAATGCTATCTATATATGCTTCCAGGGTGTTTCGATCGTCAAAAGGTGACCCTCTCTCTGCGACTGGGGTTTTCTCCTCTTTCCACATATACCAACCCCGGGGAAATTTTTACTCAGAGGGAAATGTGCATTTAAAAATTCAATTATGACATTGATTGACTTTTTTCCTGAGACTGCAATTAATGCCAGTGAGTCGTGGTAAATGGGCAATTAGAGAGAAATCTGTGCTCAAACATGCAACGAAGAGGTGCACTCGAGGGGTGAAAAATGTTCATTTAAATCTATTTAAAAAAATATAAAAATTTATATCAAAGGAAAATCCTTATTGGAATTTCCCTCCCTAACATAAAAGAAGAGATCTTTTAGAACGCTGCTCTATATTTTTGTGCAGAATTTTGGGTTCCCAGGATCAGAAAGGTGTTCCACCTTAAGTGAAAGACTTTCACTTTCCATCCACACCTTCGACATGAGTTTGAACGCTAAAAGCGCACACCCTTTCCATGTTGGTCACGATATGAGTCGTGTTGACTCCTTTTCCCATAGCATAAATGTATTCGAAAAAACACCCCTGGCATATCTCCCAACCCCTTCCCACCTCACGACAGCGCCTCGTTATTTGCCAAAAATTTGCATATCTCCCTCCTCTCCCAGCACACAATCCCTCCCGGGCGAGCACGCTGAGAGTTTGTTAGCCCTCAGCCATATAATCCCCGTATAAATTGATAGTCGCGTATCTCGCAATAAAGTGATTTAATTCCGTGTGCGTAAAATTCCCTGTGTACTTTATTATGAGGTGAGCCGTCGATATTCCTCCCACCCGCCGCCCGGAGGAGGTAAAAAAAAGAGAACGCTGCAACCACAGCCCACCTACGCCCGTGTAATTCAATATTCCACCAGAGCTGGTCGGTTTCACGAAAAACGGCGTCAAACGTGCTACACGCACAGTTTCATATTTAGTAAACCGCAAAATCTCGGGAAAGGCATCCCCCCATTCAATTTAGTCACCCATCTTTTAGACTCTCTCTCTAGGAGAAAAAAAATTCCCTCCCAACATCCATCATCATATTTCGTGGTCAGCCTCAGAAGCCACGCAGCTGGTCCTCCCAGTGTGGTCGCAATTGACCAATTAGGCGGCAAACATTCAAAAAGCAATTAACCACTGCATCACCTTCACTTCTGCACAGATTCCCGCGAGAGTTGATCGACCCTGGCGGGTGGAAGTGCACCGAAGCAGGACAATCGGTTTTACTGTGACAGGAGAGGAGAGTTTATGAAGAAGGATTACTTCAAAACATCATGGAGGGAGAATAGAGCTCATCAAATAGTGCGATATATCGTTGTTTTTCATCATGTAGCCATTTTATTGTTAAAATCAAGTCGTTTTGTAGTAATTAAACTTTATTAAAGTCTCCAGCTTGAACTCTGAAGCCCAACAAGGAATATTTTCATAAAAATAGCAAGTAAAATGTTGTTGAATAAATTAATCAATTGATAGATTGATCGATTTTGAAGATACTTTCAACAGGTTTCAGAAAGCCCATAAAACTTCTATGTGTGTAGTCGAAATATAGTCATAAAAATACAGTCATCATAAATTAGATAAATATCTATTCATAATATAGATAGCTATACCCGCTATTCCTTAACTTCCCCTTTATTTACGAAGATCTCGTCAAAATCTTTTCACCCTTTCTCATGTAACAATTTCTTAAATACATTTCTTTATTATTTTTTAACTTTAAGAAATTGAGAACGTTAATTGCGATGAACGCGGTGACCTAACGAACTTAAAATACAGAAGAGATTTTGTATTCTTTCCATAACTGTAAAAAAATTTAAAATCTATTTAAAATTATCCCCGTTTAGCAAATAGGCCAATTATGTGGCCACTAGTGGTGAGCCCACCCTAGTTGAATATTGTGGGCCTGAGATCCAAATTGAGGCTTTAGGATAGGTCCGAGCTCATGTCTTCGTAAATATGATCGTCTTTTATCTTTGCAAATGACTCTAAGATTTCAATCATATAGAGATTTTTTTCACTAACTGAGTGACTAAGTCTTCTCGAAATATGAAACAATTTTTGGGAGAAAGATATTCAAAACCTATCAAAAAATTTAATTTTTTCTTGACCAAAATCAAAACCTCCACTCAAATTATATCAATACCTACAGACGAATATTCGAAGCTAAGGTGCAAAAAGTCCCCCCTTTTGGGCAAAAACATCCCTAAATGTGTTGGGGTAAAAAAAAGGTCCCCAAGCGCACTCCTGGAACACACATCGGATTAAATCTACACTGAGATTTGTGTTTATGCCAACACACTCCTCCATTCCCATGAATTTTGTCACTCTTCTCCGCATCTTCATTCGCTCTTTTTTTGCACCCACCCTGCAGTTGAACACCAGCAATGTTTGTTTATTGGGTGAACACTTAAACAATATGCTGTTCGTGGGTTTTTTCTTCTTGTTGCTATGAGGCGACAAGACAAGGATGAGTCATGGCAAAAAATACCCAAAGTTAGCCACTGAGAGATGCAACACTATCCAGATGGTCTCCACTCGATGGCGGGCAAAAAAAACGATCTGAAGCAGTGCCAAAACCCATTGGAAATGATGAGGTCCGCTCGAGAGGAATTCAATTGACTTGTCGAGAGATTTCTCTGCGGCGAAACGAGCTCAAAATATCACCTTTCGATTCACTTTCTCGTCCTGACATAATGAACAGTGGAGAAATTCAGTAGAGTGTAAAAAGTCCATCATTGAGGAGGACTTTTACGATTTGCGTGGGTGGAAAAGCTCTGCAATCATCTACACCTCGTTTGAGTCCAACTGTTTAGGAGGACGTGGGTGAAGGTGTTAAAATAGATTTGAGTGTATTGCAAGGAGTTTGCTTTTTAGTGGTCTCTCTCGCCAAAAGATTTACAGCGTGATTTCAATGCCAAAAGGATTTTCACTATACTCACTCAGAGAAAAAAGAAATCTCCCTCTCATTTTACTGAAGTCTTGATTTCTGTGCGAATGGCGAAAATTCAGCCTCACGAAAAGAGAGGGCGAAAGACTTGCTTAGAGGCACAACCCCCGAAGCGTGGGTGGAAGAAATGAAATTTTTATTTTAATGTCACAAAGCGATGCGATTTGAGGCATTAAAATTGAGGAAAATTGGTTCGTATCAAGCTCTTTCGGTCCCCAAGCATTTTTTTCCCTCCTCAAAGTGAGCTTGTCTCTGGAGGGATTTCCAGGGTTGATCCATGTCACACATCTGCAAGGTGAGCACGAGGGATTGGAAAAGAGCTCGAGGCCATTAATATGATACACATCCATGTACATTTGGCGGATCGACAAACATGACGGGAAAAAAGGCGTCCCTCCACGATGCAATATTGTGTTACTGATATTGTTGAATATAAGTCAGTCACATTGGGTGAATTCGCCACCCCTTTCACGCATTTTAGCTCACAAGAGAAAGTGACTTTCCCAATGATGAACTTTGTCTTTCTGCTGGGAATTTGTCACGATTTCAATTTCCTCCGCGAAATGAGTTTCAGGGTGACTTTATATGGAGGTTTACCAACTCTGTAAACGCACGTGCAGTTAATTATATGCTGACTTGCAAGTGAATAAAAATAATACTTAGGTTTTCAGTCAGTATGACCGTAATGTAACCGTTATACGGCAGACAAATTACTAAAAATCGTTAGTTAAAACATATAAGAAATATATGAATTAAACTGAATGACTTGATTTTGGCACCCTGATTTTTTTAATTAGCAGTTTAAAATTGTGTACAAACTTATATCTAGTAGTTGAATATTAACACTAGAATTTTTTTCGATGGATGGAAAAATTCAGCGTATTTAAACCCTTTGAGCCGAATTCTTTTTAATCTAAGCGCTAAGTTTAATAAGATTGACCATTTAAGAAATTTTATCAGCTTTCTTTTGCAGTTAATTTTATCAAAATCGGTTAGGTAGAACCTTAACTATAGACCTTATCCTTATCCCTTGTAAATCTATTTTGGTATAGCTAACAATTTTTATTATATTAAAGGTATTAAAAATATCTCACAATAAGTGATTTTGTAATAAATCGGAAGATTAAATCATGTTTATCATTAAGCTTATAGGTCAAGATTCTTTTTAACAAATAACAATTATCTTAGTATTTGTTTAAAAATTTTATCAAAATATCACTTCCTTTTTGAACAAAATTGAAAATTGACTAAAAATGAAGCTATCCAAATTCATATTTCAAAGCTCCTTTGTGGTTTCTCCTGCTTCACCTTGTTACAAGAGGCAAACTTTCACATTCACGATGAAATCTTCCAGCGATTTTGATTATCTCCCTGGATCAAGGATAAAACTTATCTGACGAATACCTACAATTTTCCCGAAAACAATCTCATGTTCTACAGTTACTCATAATTAACACTGGATGTGAGGTTTCTCACTTGACTGACTTCTGAGTGCATTACATCGAGCAAGATCAACATTTGGCCCAGTCAGTGTTTTTGTTGTACCAGGCAAAGCTTTCATGAGCCGAAGGTGGGTCTATGTGATGGTTATAAAGAGAGGCAAAAAGATACTTTATTGTTTTCCCTAAACATGATTTAAATAAAGTTGGGCATGTAAAAGTTTCCCTGTCGAAGCATCCATGCACTTCGTCTGCATTGTCCGCAACTTTGTTGAATTTATAGACAGATTGAATAATTTATAAAGTAGCTTTCATGTGCTTCCACGGTGGATGTTTAGGGGTGGATGGAGGGTTGGAAAAATTTTGCATAATTGAGTGGCTGCAAAAAGCGCGCTCGTGAAAACGCGCCCAAACATGCACGAGATTTACTGTTGAGGTTTGGGTTGAAGCATTTTCATCATCGGTAAATAGCATTTCATTAGGGTTTTATTAGTTTTGTACACTTAAAGGGACCAAAAGGGAAGCATGGCGTGGCAAGGAATTTATTATTAATAACTTTCTCTATATACATATATACCCATGAATCTCGTCTGTGAATTCAGCTCTTGTGAGCTCTCTTTTCACCTGTGAGAAAATTGTCTGTTGGATGGAAATGAAGTTATTTGGGTGAGAATATCCTCTGTTGATCGTTGGGATTTTCCACGGTAGCACAAAATGGGCTCTCACAGCATCGGAAACATCAATTGAGGAGGGACTTATCCATCGTTTTATCGGTGAATCCGCGAGGCCAGGGGCAAAAATGATGGGATTTCGGGGGTGATTCTTTCGCACACACCTCAAATCCATGTGGAGGATTTATTCTGCGATTTTTCACTGAGAGAGGGACGCCTTGCCCACGGCAGATACGAGGGAGAGTATGGAAGAGGAAAAATCCCACAAGACGTTCCCATCCAATAACTTTCCTTTTCACCCAGAACGCACAAAATTGAATTAAAGGGGATTTTGTGGCACAATTCCATCCTCTCCTATTCTTCCTTCAGATTTTCACCCATATACTAGAATTTCTTATACTAAAAAGAGTGAATGGCTCAAAAAAATTATCACTCTATTCAATCACCCTCAAAAATTCTTTTTCATCTATTCCACTTTTTTTTTTCTTCTCAATGAACTCGAGATGTTTCAGCCTTAGGGGAAGGGGTGTGCTCTTGAGATTATCTCTCTTCACAACAAATTGCAAAACACCCTCAAAGTCAAACAAACTGGAAGGCGATAGTCCATTGACAAAAAATGTGTTCCAAAGTATAGAGTTTACAATGCACTAATAAAAAAGTCTATATACTGTAAAAAATGTTGGAAGGTTCATTAAAATTCTCAAAAAATGGCTTTCGGGAGGAAGACAGAATTTAAGCAAAAATCAATAAATTATGGGATTCACTTAAGATCAGACATCTTTTTCGGATCAACTTGAAAAATATCTTATAATTTTGAGGTTGTGTTTTTACTTACAAGCTGTAACTAGACCAAGAATCCTAAGTGAAATGTATCAAGATAAATAATCTAGATAAATTAAGGTTAAAAAAATTAGACTGGCGAGAGTAGGCCAGTATCTGGACGGTTTTTTAGATGTTTAAATAGCACTAAGTAAATGGGGCAGATGCGGACAAGCTACCACCATCATAAATCATATCTCATGAAAAATCATGGCCTATATCCAAGGATAGATCATAGTCTATATTGAATTCAAATGCTTTTTGTGTATTTGCGAAAAAATACGTTTATTTAACGTTGTGTTTTGTACGCATCTACCCCACTCTCCTCTATAGGCTTTAAAATACTATTTTCTTTGTTTTTTTTTTAAATGGTTATACTTGTTGTATTAGTTGTTTTATATAACAAACATTTATAAAACAAACTTATTTTTTAATATTTATAACTTTTTTAATTATTCGAAAATTACTTCAAAACTTAGTCCGGCTTAATAAATACCTATTATTTTCTGGAAACGAGTTCTAAATCAAAAGCATGTCATAATGCAGATATTAGGCGAGTTAAGCTTACATAATAACGAAGATAAGATTCAATCTTTGAATGGTTCTAACGTCTATTATACTAAAATACCTTACTTTCTGTGTTAATGCTTTCTTGAATCTAGGCGTCAACCCCTAACTATTTGAAACTACTTAATAGATCTTGAGTTGAGTTCAAGACATTTAATCATTTAACACTCCGAAAATATTGATTAGAAATCTTCTTTGAAACTAATACTACCTCAGTCAGACTGCTTTATCGACACAACACAGTCTAATGCTCATCTATATTTGATATATATAATCTCTGTACAATTCCCATTATTGTCACATGTTATTGGATACTGGTTGATTACATAACATCCATTCTGACACATGAGTTTTGTCGCACTTGTAACCCAGAACATATCTATACTTCTCTGCATTTCTCCCTCTGACATGTTACATCATCACTTCCATCGACATGGGGGAGTCTCTTCGTGAGTTTATGGTTTTATTTTTCTCTCTCAATCAATGGCAAAGACTTTTGGTTACAATCTCCTGTCGCAAGATTGAGACAATGATTTTATTAATAACCCATGAGAAAGTATCTTTGCGGGTGCATGCGAATCTCAGCGCCATTCGTGGCAGTTTTCCGATGGGTTAGCGGCGAAGAGGGGCACAGGGAGGGGAAGTGCGACTATGTATGTGTGTGTGTTATATAGCGCGAAGAGAGGGGGTGTGTATATGGTGGCGGCGCAAAGGAGAGATATATAGTGTGCGAGAGAGACTTTCACCCTCATGTAAATATATGGCTCCACGCACTCTCACTGCCCGGCACCGCCCCCAAGTATCCAACACTCCCCTCCACATACTATATACACACTACCACCCCTGTGGCGCGTGTGTGTGTCGGGTGACTCACCCTCTCGTGACGCAATCCTCAATGAGAGGGAATGATGTACTTCTTTGCTCCACTTCTTATGAGCCGAGGCTCACTGGAAAATGCCACCCCTGCAGACACACTGAGGGGACGGGGGGTGGGGTGAAAAAGTGTCTTGCGTGGCGCGAGAGTGACGCACCTCGCGGTCCTGTAGAGAATCAACAGTGTTCGGCCAGGGGTGCCCCAGCTGCCAGGGGTTAGGATAGAAGCGACCTAAGGGGTGGGTGTAGGGGATGCGTGCGGCGCCAACCCCTCCGCACGCACACACCTCACGCATTCGCAGGGGTGTGCGTCGTGCGTAGAAATCACTTTCTCTTCGCCAGCACCCCCACCCATCAATCACACACACACACGCGCACACACACCCTCCATCACTTGGACATTCTGCGTAGCACCGAAGGTGGAATATCGGGAAAATGTTCCCAACAAGTTTTTCTCTATTCACACAACACCACATCAGTCTACGATTGAGTTTTGTGTAGTTAAGTCGACACACTGTTTGTTGTTTGTTATATTTTAAAATCTAACCAAATCTCTTGCAACCAGGAATTAAAATTCAAATTAACATCCGATTCTCTCAGCTTGAGGGGTTCAGTCTTTCCTAGATTGCGAGAGTACCGCGGAAAATACACGGGAAATTTCAATACAAAGTAAAAAGAGGATTTCTAAGGGGTTATACATAGAATTTTGAGAGAAAGTGGTTGGAACATGGAAAAACTGTTGCTGCAGTTTGAGATATTGCACAATCTTAAGAGAGTTTAGTGCGTGGAAATGTTGAAGTCTTTTCGGAATTGTGTTTTTTAACTCTTTTTTGTTGAATTTCCGGAGATTTTTTAAGTGTTTTTCAAATGGGAAATTCTCTTAAAAAGCAGTTAAAGAGCTCTTATACTTGGTGTTATTGAGTTAAAATCATTTTATTTCGCCTTTAAAAACTTGTAGGTGAATTATAAATGATTTCGTGATGCCATCTTGTACTTACTTCCGCAGTATTCTTTAAGATGAATCGCAATTCCAATTCAATCACTTAAAATCACTTAAAATGAAACTTTTAAACTGATATTAGAAATACTTTTACTTTTCTGATTTGTCCAAAAAATTCTTCTTATTCCCATTTATTGATCTTAAATCAGTTAAAACTGTTTAATCTGTATCGAATAGCTCCTTCTTAATTACTTTTTGTGATTAAAGTCTTTCGAAAAAGTGCATTGAAAGTTATAACTTAAAATTCTCACCACTCTCTCTCAGCATCTTTCTCCATCTGCCATTCTCAGATGTTCCATCCTTGCTCTCTAGTGACCAATTGTTGCATTCACTGATGAAAACGCAGTTTGGGGGTGAATTTGTGCGTGGCCTGAGTGCTTGTGAAAAATGGACAATGGGGCTTGTACCGCCATCATGGTGACTTTAACACTCGCATTGAGCACTTTTTTCTGCCTCTTTTACGAGCCACCCAGTGACAAAGCTTAGAGCTTGTTATTTAGGATGTGGGCGGGGGGTTGGTGGTGGATTCTTCCTAGCCGAAAAGATATCCACTTTAAGAGAAATAAAAAATAAGGGAGGGTGTCTTTAAGTGTCTTCGCTTCTTCTGCACGTATTAAAGTCTCCGGGGTGATTTGGTGGAAAATTTCTTGGGGAGAGCTTAAAGCTCCCCCAATTCTGGGTGATTGCCACGTATTTATCCCTTCAGAGAATTCTCCACAAACATCCAAACGACAGAGATCATTAGGCGGATGTCGTGTTTCGCAGGGGGGACGGCGAGGGCAACGTGGGGGAGTCTCGCTCGAAAGAAATCGCGATGGCTCCGAGATGAACAATCGTGCGGAGGATTCGACGTGTCCTTTGCGATGACTTCACCAGGGATCAGTCGTTCGTTGAACCAACCCTCCCCAATTTCTCAGCTTTGGGGAATTCTTTCTTTATCCCATTCTCTCGTCTTCGTCACGATAAAATTTTCTGTTCCCGTCTCTGAGCTTTTGAACATCTCGCGAGAATGGCAGATTGACGAAAGCTCCAAGAATTTCAATATTCTCCCTTTCTAGGTGATAATTGTGTCGTGTGTGTTGTACAGAGATCTTCAGAGACCCAAGAAGAGACTCACCGAGGCCAGAGAGGCGGAAGTGAGTGTGGCAGGAGTTTCAAAGAAAACACACACAAATTAGTGGCGAAAAGCTAGCTATATAGAATCGTGTGGAAAAGAGAAAAAAAAACACCTCAAGAATTTAGTCAAAGTGCTTGTGATTTGTAATCCGATAGGAGGAAAATTTGTCACGCAGAGCTTTTAAGCTTAACCGTAGTTTAGTGGTGAAGAGTATTCAGTAGTGATTTATGCTTCTAACCTCTCACAAATTGCCGTGAACAGAGTGACAAATTTTGGCAAAAAAATACCCTTAGAGATAAGAACTCATTGAATTCATCAAAACCAGAGAAAAAACTATTGCAGTAGAAGTCAAAGTTTAAATATCTTTAAAAAAAAGTGTGTGGATAATATTAAGAAAAAAAAAGTATAAAATTTTTGAAAAAAAGCAGATAGAAAATATTTTGTGGTCCTGTGAACTGATTCCATATGGTTCATATGATAGAGATTGTGCGCCAAGGGAAAGTTGACTTTCCTCATCAGGTCATTGTAAGTTGAATTTTCTTTCTCCAATTACATTATACCTATATACATATATACCTGGCTGGGCCTCATTTGAAATTCCGCCCGTTCCAATCGCCCCCAAAATCCATTAGTGAAGTGTGTGAAATGCTCATGTGGAGGGTGTAATGTGCTATGTTTCACCTTCAAAATGTATTTCACAATGTCAATTTCAACACCAAAATTGCCACGTTGCAACAAGTAAAAGGGAGGCGATTGAGTGCATGTCCGTGCACACGAAATTTAGTATTCGAGAGCACGAAAACTGGCAAAAATACGGCAACGAAACTTTATGAGAAAGCCATTGCATTGGGGAGGTTTTTTTTCTTCTTCTTTTTTTGTTGCAAAAAGGAGTGTCTTTTTATGCACGAAAGCATGCAATGGTTAAATCATAAAGTGAAAGGGGAGAAAATTTGTATAAAAAGGTGTTGGCAATAACTCCAAAAATTTATGTTATTCAATAAACAGTTCGTTTGGAAATACTCTGAAAGTTCCTATAAACACAGAGAGAAATCTCTTCTAAAATTTATCCCATGTGGCATTTTCTGATCAATCCGGGAAATTTCTAAAATCAAGTCAAAAACTTCTAAAATCAAGTGTATTTTTTCCAGGAGACTTCTGGAAGTTATCCTACGAAACTTCTAAAATTAAGCTGAAATCTTTTTAAATCAAGTCAATTTTATACTAAAATTCGAGCTAAAATTAATCCAGGAGACTCTAAAAATAATCCCACTAAACTTCTAAAATCAAGCCAAAAACTTCTAAAATCAAATGTATCTTTTTTTACTAAAAATCTATCTAGGAGGCTTCTAGAAGTAATACTACAAAACTCTAAAGTCTAGCCTGAACTTCTTAAATGCTCTAATATTATTCAAATGAGGAGATAAAATCAAGTCCTTGCTACTAAAAACTATCACCAGAAATTTTTATCTTCAGATTTTCTAAAATCTATCCCCATATTCTACTAAAATCAATCTATTTACTTCTAAGTTCAATCCTATTTAGGATAAATTTCTGATTTTATAGTAAAAACTTTTAGAAACAAGAGAAAAAGATAAAGTTGTACAAGATTTATTTTAGAAGTAAGTTCTTGAATTAAAATTTGGCTCAGTGAATGAAATTCAGATTTTACTCTTTACAAAAACATAGCAGTTATCATTAGAAGACCTAAAACTATGTATAATACATAATTATCGTCGCCACTGTGTCTTTCTTGAACACAAAATTGTGATGTTTCTTCAATTGTTAGGACATCAACTTATCGATTAGCCCCTCTCGCTACATTGAGCTCCAAACTTAAAGGCAAAAGCCATTTCTTGAACTACGAGAAAATCCCCCCAAATGCGTCATAAATTTTCATTATTTTACAAAGAAAAAAAGGAAAGAAAATTCCAAAGCGAAGGCACATAGAAAATACCAAAGAAAAGAGGGACAATCCATTGAAAATCGATAAGGAGTTGGGATGTCGAGACAGATTGGCCATCATGGAAGTGTGTGTTGAATGGTGTCCAATAAAAAATTCACGATACATTAATTTCCAATGATTTCTCAGGGAACATTTTTTGGTGTGTCCTCTCTCGCCTCGAGGCCTCAACTTAATTGCTTTCCACTCGTTGTGCTATTAAATAACACGCACTCGGGGTGACATAAAAATTCTCAGCGTCGAGACGGAAGGTCTGAGGAAGTCTCGAGGAATTATTCAAGAGAGAGAGTGGAAGGGAAGGACGAGTGTCTTCATGAGGGTGTTTTGTGACATTTAATAAGACAGTGGAAATGAAGAATTTTCCACTCATCCCCCCTAACACCCCCCATAACACTCCCCAAGAAGAGTGTCTGTGAGAGGAGGAAAAATTAATTTATAAATGGCTTCCTGTTGCTCCTCATTTTCCTCTAAAAGTCTCTCTCAATGACGATTGCCATTGAGTCCTTTTGCCCAGGAATGCTTTTTGCCAAATCCCTGGGTGAGTTTTGCCGAATGAGCACAATTATTGAGCCATTTGGATTCGGTTGAGTCGCATTTGGATGTGTTGACAGCATCTCTCGCGAGACCAAGACTCCTGGCAACAAGCTCCAAAGTGCATTAACTATCGTCACTTTGCGCCCAGAAACCAGGAGAGAGAGAGAGAGCAAAGTGAAGGGGAAATTTAATAATTTATGAAAGTGTGTTCTGTGGTTAACCTCTTTAAACCCACTGCCGTCTGTCCGTGCATTCATATGCATATAATGCCTTCCTCCCAAACATAAATACACAAACCTTAACGTAAACTCCGTTGGATAAACACCAAATTCTTGTGTGTCACAGCACAACACTGTTTATACACGAGGGTGGAGTATGGCGAGGGGACAGAAAATGAAATTGTTGGATGTGTGATATGAGATAAAACAGACATTAGTAGTCAAAATCTCTGCCCCAACTCCCATCGCCCCATTCTAACGAATTTACTCAAGTAATTTCCCATAAGACTTTCCCCTCTCTATGCCAGAATGCTCATGGAAAGTAAAATCTGAATTGCTAAATTTTCAACTCAAAACACTGTCTCTCAGGCGGCAGCAGTTGTGGAGGCGTACAACGAAGGGAAGTGGACTCTGTTGAGTGTTCAACACTGATAAATTCTCGCGGATTTTATGTATGATTCTGTTGACGTAGCAAAATCCTTCGCAAGCACTTCTTTCAAGGCACTGACAGTACTTTTGCGAATAAATCTCTTGGGAGAGTAGGGGCTGATGTGGTTGCGAAAAATTATTCTTTGCATAATTGCCGCAGAAGACAGTGAAAGTCACTGGATTCAGTCATTAAAGCTAAATATTATAAAATCGCAAGAAAGGATTTTTATATAAAGAAACTTGGAGTATTTTAGTTCTTGCTGCGAAATAATAAAACTAAACTGCAAAGCAAAAACTTGAACAATTTTCATTTTAACCATGTGGAATCCTTTCATTTTTAAGCCTACAATTACATAAGCAAAGTGGCTGCTAAAGTACTTCATCCCTTAAATACATAAGGCTTTGTCGGGAGAATATTCCGTTTCTCTGCCGTATAGAAAAGTGTTGACCGGGGTTGGAAGAAAAACCACCACAAAAGTTGGAAATGAAGCTCGTCTCCCCAGTGAATCTTCCAATCTACTCATATTGGCAGTGTGAATGGCAGGAGAGGGAAAGAAATGGGCCATCGTTGAGGCAATCTCTCTGGGGCCGGAAGGGATGTGGGTGTTCAATTGAATTAAAGCCAAAGACTCGTATGATTAATTCAATGTGAAAAGATACTCAATTAAATGATAACTTGAGCGATCAGTGCGAGGGCGGAAAAAAGGTAGGTATGAACATACAAGTCTCTCGAAGTAGCCGATGAGGAGTCCCTCAGGGGCGCACCCAGGCCGAGAGGCATTCAATATTCATGGGAATACCATGTGGAGTGTATCGAGATATAATGAAAAAGTCTCTGGACAAGAGCAGCCTTCGAAAGCACATAATGGATGAGAATTGACGATGGTGAGGAATATCGTAAATTGTTCTCTCGTTTCTCTTGAGGAAAAATGTACATACCTATATATGTAGTCTCCAACACGAAGGCACAAGGAGAGCGAATTTCTTAGAAACGCATTTTATTAACACTTACAATTATTCTCCATCTTACATACGGGAGAGAATATTAAAGAATATTTTCCAGCATATATAGGCGGGGAGGGGGTGAGATTTTCCGAGGGATTTTCACATACTTTTCGCATTTCTTTTCTTCTCTGGATTTTTTCCTCATTTCACGTTCTTTTGCCCCATTTTTTCGGCGCTCAATGGCGCACTTTCATCTCTGGCATGGGCAGAATAGGCAAAAATTCTAAAGTTGAATAGCGTGTGAATAAATAGGCAAAAGAAGCCAGAAAAACGAGGGAAAAGAACCTACAAGATGTCGAGATTAGGGATTCTTGTATTGGTTGGGAGGAAAATTGCTGTTCTCTGGGCGAGAAGAAAAAAAAACGTCGCACCAGAAAAGAGGAGATTTTCTCGGAAATTCGACAGCTCAAAGGACAGAAAAGTCATTACGACAACTTGACAATTTTCCACCCCCAAAACGATAAAAATGATTTTCCCTTAACTTTTCCGTCCCTTTAATCACGTCGACAGACACGAAAATTTTTTCCCATGAAGCTAATTAAAATATTTTTCACACTTTCCCTCTGAAGCCTTTCTGCTGGAGCAGAAAGAATTTTTATCTCACATCGGAAAGCACTAATTAATTTAGCGGTCCTCGTGTAGATAATAATCCCAGAATCTTGGAGACGACATAAAAACAGAATTGTAGAAAATTATACGATGAACAAAGAATCTGACTACCCAATAAAGCAGGTTACATGGGATGTCCAGTGGAAAATTCCGAATGTCCAATGGAATTATCTACCGTTTTCCATATATCATGCCATGGGACATGTGACTCTTTCGTGGGAAATCTTCATGTGACAATGATTTTCCATAAGATTTCCATGAAATTTCCAATAAAACTATCCTGAGTCTCATTACATGTAACCGGTTTAGATTAAAGGTTAAACGTTAGGTTAGGATTTAGGTTAAACTTTAAACCAAAGTTTGACATATTAACTTCAAGTCCGTGGAACGTCCAATGCCAATTTTTTGTATGTTGTTTAATCTGTCCCAAAAATTTGTCTCCTGAAGTTTCTAACGACTTTTAACAGTAATCTAACCTTACATTTTTGTGAGGTTGACAATATTTTTGATTTCACAGGCTGATAGCTGACTCGAGTAATTTTCAATCTAATCCAACAGCACAAAAACGGATTGGATTTGTTTAAATTTTAAGATAAGTTTAGTTAAATTTAAGCTAGGCAAATAAACTTATACAAAGACTCTGAAAAAGTCTTTTAAATTTTGAAACATGGAAATTGATTTTCGTTCAATTTTAGGATTGTGGGAAATCTATTAGAAGCTCATTGGGCTTTTCCCACATGATCTGTCTATATATGTATATCGGACATACCCCAGGGGAATTCCATGGGACATTTCCATAGGCTTTTGTATTTTTTTACTGCTACTTTTACCATATTCAAAACACTTATATTTGTATTTTTTAACGATTTTAAGAGATTTTGAAGACCATGGGAAGAATGATGGACTTGTCCTATCTTAGGACTCATCATTTATTGGGTATATATGCACAAAAAGCAAATAAATAAAAAACTTAGCACTATTAATGCGGTATTTTTGAATTAGTTGCTAAACATCCAATGGGGAAATTGGTGGAAAAAGGCATTTTCAGCTCCATTAAAAATTCACTACAAAATAATATTACATTAATTTTCCACTCATTCTCATTTGCAACACTCGAAAATGGCGAAAGGGTGGAAAATTAATTCGAAAAGTGTGGGGTGAATGTTGCCAGACACAGGTCTCAATCAGTTTGGTGAAATTATCAAATTACTCTAATTGAAAATGTTGTAGTGTGTTCACCTATAATAATTGATTTTAGTTATGCCCACCCTCTCGCGAATGACACACATTGCGTGGCGGAAAAACACAAATGGTCAGACTAATGTGGTCATTTGGCAGCCCCTCCCCCCACTCCCTCGCAGCTTAAATTTGTGTAAATGTATTTCGCTATAATTTTATGATTTTAGCGCGAGTGTGTTTTGTTCAATTTTAATGCATTAATTTGATTTCAATCACATTCGCCCATGTCTCATTTATTTTGATAAAATTTTAATAATTCAACCCTCTGGACGTATTTTTCATCAGCAACACCTTCCACACAATCCCCAGGTTTTCCGCAACACATATAACAATCGCGCGGAGACTTGTGGGTGGAGATGAAAATTGTATTGAGTTCCACATATATTTATCCCCCGGACATCTCACACCTTGTGACCAAAAGAGGAAGGCATATGTGTGGAATGTTTAGTTTGAACGGCGGAACTCTACAATAGATATTCACTTACACAAATTGAATTTCATTGTTGACCTGTCTGTTTATGTACATAGAGACAAACCCCACCATTTTCCCGTCCAACAACATCCCGTGTGCACAATCCATGCCTTTGGAAAGTGCTTCAAGTGAAAAACTGCTCAATACAGGAGGGAGTGAATAGGGATAAAAGAGTGTTGTATAAACTCACTGAGAGTTTTCTTATAAAGAAAGTGGTCTCTCAAGACCAGAGGGGGAATTCTAATTGATTTCCGTCAAAAGAGATCGTTAAGGTGAGCCAGATCCAACCGTTTCAAATATCGCCAGAAAATGGTAAATTGAGAAGAAAAACATTTTTCAAGTTTCTGAGAAATAAAATAGTCAAGGGGGAGATATTGTGATCAACGGTATTATGAATGGAAGTACGCGTTTTTATTTGTATATCAAGGAGAAAACTTTCCAAGATTAGAAGCTTTGGAAACTTTTTAAGAGTTTTTGAGCTTTTGCAATTCATTTTGATGGAATTTGGAATTAAGTTCAAATTTTTAAAATACATAATCCGCGAAGCTTTGAAAGAAATGGCTGAGATTTTGAAAATCTCATAGAGCTTAAAGACATGAACTTAACTGAAACTTTTAAGAATTTTTTGAAATTTTTTATTGAAAATCTTTACAATCCTTTAAAAATTTAGTATTGTTTATTGCGATATGTCCAAGTAATTCAAGGGGAGATATTATGGTCAATCAGAATTTTCACATTTTGAAGAAGAGCTCATAAAAACTCCGATTAAGAAGCTTCAAAGTGATTTCATCTTATCATTTTTTAGTTTCTGTACTAACGCCTTCTAAGAAAGCTCAGGAAAATAATTAAAAGCTTTCAAAATTTTAAGCCAAATAAATATCTGACGATTATTTGTTCATGTCAGAAAAAATAATAAAAAAAATTTCAAAATATCTTCAGAAGTTTAAAAAATTATCCAAAGTTTTACAATTTTTCTAAATTCTTTTCTAATTACTCGTAAATTTTTGCAGAGCTTTACACTAATTTTAGAGAACTTTGAGCTTATCAAGCTGACTTTTTTAAAGTTCAGGAATTTTACACAAGCAGATCCAAAAGCTGACGAGAATTTTTCAAAAGCTCTCGACAAAATTTCCTGAAACTCCGTAAAACTTTCCAAAATTCCTGATTTTCTATGGATGCTTTTAAAATTACTTATCACTTCCAAAAGCTCTCGCGCACTTCCATTCAAATGTACACCACTTTCTACTATCTTCCCCTTGCCTTGATTGTGATTTTTCTTTTTAAAGAGCTTTGACTTTTTTAAATTTCATTACAATTAAACAAAGCTTTCAATCATGGTATGAGACCAAGCTAAACTTTGCTATAATTTATTATCATTTAAAAAACGTTTTTTTTACCTGAAGATTCTAATCACTCCACTTGAAAGTATTGCTTTGAAAGTAATTCGTGTAATTTTCTCTCTGGTAAATTGTTAGTAATTTCAGCGGGAGAAATAAAATTGGTGGGGGAGTCGAATGGATTAAAAATAATCTTCATTGTTGGCACGAAATTGGTGGTTTTGCGCTCATACAGGGGTGGCTCCATTGAAGGAACATTCCCAGCATTTATCACGATCGCTTTTCAATTAAATTTTTTATTGGACCCTTTTTCGCCTCCACCATATAGAACTTTATTGTGCTTTGCACCATGCGATAATCGGCTGAATTATTGTTCCCCATTTGTCTTTCGGCATATAATAATTTCACATAAAAGACCGCCTCTCTTCCCCTTCCCGTGAAAATTGCCATGTTAGTTCACGTAACTCATATAAAGCGTCTCTGTCGCTTTTTTCTTCACGAATAGATTCCCCATCTTTTTTTTCGGGAGAGACTTCTCCGGTTTTACGAGCTCCTCGTGAAAATGGATAGTGGTTGGTCAGAATGGGGTAGCTTTTTGTGCTGGAGCTGCACTTGAAGAGCCTTTTTTCCCCGTCGACCCACTCGTGTCGCATTCAGAGATCCTTTTCGTCATACTTTTTTAGAGGCGCGTCTCCAGAAGCGTCTTCAACGAGGACTCAAATACAGCCTCGAGATAGGAATATCATAGCCAAAGGATTTACTAAGTGCATCGCATTGTATTCACAGACTCTTATGCTGAAGATGTGAAGGACAAAAGGGGCGACTCATGAATTTTAGAAGGAAGGAAATATTGAAATTTGTTAGTGGAGACACTTTTATGGGTTTATATGTTATTTAGCAAAGATTCAAACCATTAAAGGAACTGATTATTATATATTTTTTATAGCAACTTGAATATTTCGAAAAGATTCATATACCTACCTACGAACATTCGTAAAAAATCTGAAATTTCTTTTCGTAGCGCCAATATAAGTTTTCAAAAAATCAAAATATCGCAGATAAACATTTTAAAAGAAATTTATTTCATGCAATATTTCCATACTCAAGCTTTGCGCTTCGGGTCATTTCTCATTAGTGATTCGCCCCTCGTGGTCGAACCTCTTGACGGTAGTTTTCCATGGAAAAAGAAGTCGATGGGGGTTGAATTGGTGTGGCTCTCGGTAAAAAAAAAGAGTGTAGGGATTCGGATGGACTCTGTGGTGTGGAATTTTGTTGGCGTTCAACGTATCCATGGTGAGTCTTTGGCTTCTTTTTGTTCCTTTTCAAAACCCCACCATCAGCTCTCACCCTCAACGCCGCCCTGGACACTGCCGGGCAGAATTGTCGATTCTGTTTGCAATTCACTGGCGAATAGATAGTATATGGTACAAGTGATGGTGGTGGCTTCTTTTGTAGGGACAAAAGGGATTTTTCAATCTGTTGGATATGATGCTTCTGCCAGTGATCAAAATTTATAGTCACTTTTATTCACATTTTGATTTGACTCGAGTGTCTGTTTCGCTTAAATCCCACAGTTTGGGAGGTGGAGTGGGTGGAGGGGATTTTCCCATCTTTTTTTCCTTCGCCCAAGGAGCGAGAGTGCACAATTTGTTGTTGGCACATGTGAAGACAAAGTGGTTTGCTTGTGATGGGGGCAAAAAAAACCCTAACCCATAGGACACTGATTCTGAGCTTCGGGAAATATCAATAGATAGCGAAGGAGTTCATTGTCCAAAAAACATCGTCATTCCCCTTATCGAGTTTTCCGCTCCTCTGTGTCCTAACTATTCAAATTGACTTCTTTTTTCTTTACTTTTCTCCGGGAAAAGTCTAATTTATTCTTATCACGACGATCCGGAGACACTATATATACCGAGTCCCACCCAGTGCTGATGAAAATCTGTCGACGCGTCCCCAACTTCGTCGTGGCTTGCCTGAAATATTGGAGGTTCGCATTAAATATTACCGTGAGCCTCACATATCATGGCGATGATAGGGCCAATATGCTCCACATTTTGCCCCAATTGAGCTATAAATATCAATACAGGTAGAGCAGTGTGTAATTATAGTTTCCGTGGTTCAACTCCATTTAGGTAATTAGTTCCCTTTAATAATACAAAAGTCTCTGAATGGGATTCCCTTTCTTCAATTCATCTCTTCTTTCCCATTCAATTATCTCGTCCTCATGTTCACCTGGAGCACAGTATCCCTCTTTGAAGCGCCACAAATGAAAGTCATTCTGCCAGAGAGATGCGGCTTTCCTGAGGAAATGTTACACCAAATTTTGGGTTTTTGTTAAATTTTCTCGCCTCGCACAGTGATCAGCAATTGAAGTGATTCTTAATTTTTGAAATATTTAAGTAGATGTCGTTTAAAACTAGATTCCGGCTTAAGATTAGTTTAAAGCTTAAGCTTAGACGGTAGGTTTAAACTTAAGGCCTAAAGATAGTCTTAAACTGATTTTAAGTTTAGGGATTGCTTAAAGCTAGCCAAAAGCTTAAGAATGAATCCTAACTTAAGCTTTAAACCTGTCAAGGCTACTTAAAAGCTTAAAGCTAAACTTAGCTTTGAACTAGCCTTTAGCTTGAAACAACCCCTAAACTTTAAGTCAGCCTTGAGCTTTGGACTAGCTAGGCATTAAGTTTTAAGCTTAAACTCATGCTTAAGCTAACCTCATGCCTGGATTTATTTTTAAGCTAGCCTTAACCTTAAGACTAGCCTAATACTTAAGATTGACGCGTAGCTTAATCTTTTACTTTTGGCTCTTCAAGTTTAAGGTTAGTTAGAAGCTTAAAGCTAGCTTTTATCTTGAGGCAAGATATGGATTGAATTTTAAATTTTAACGGTATTTCTTAAATTCAACAAATCTTTCGTAAAACAAACAAATCTTTTGATTCAATATTTTTTTCTATCCATAAGTTTTACTTAATTCTCTCAAGCTTTCCGATCAAACAAAAATTTCCAGGTTAGAATAGTAAAAGATCAACATTTTTCCCCTACTGAACAACCCTTGGGAATTTCATTAGAATTACCTGTGCGAAGGACAAACTAATTCCATCTAAGCGTAATCCTATATGGAGCACTGCTTACTGACTGAGACATTATATTTCAGTGGAATCCATTTGGAAATGCGTGCGGGTGCGTGGGTGGGTGGGCAAATAAATCCCATGTGTGTGGCGGTTGCATTTGTAAAATGGTTTTCATCAAAATCATTTTCCCCGGGAAAACACCCCACTATAAACCCATTTGGTGCCATCATCGTCCACGCGGACATATAAAATATGCATGAGAATTCCCTCTTTTTCGGAGCGGGGGTGCGAGACCAGGCGACCATTTTCCCGGAGACCCATTTGCCCTGAAAGCCACCCTGACTCCTCATCCGCACCCCAGAGCCACCGAAAAATGTATATTGCAGCAATTTACTGTAATTAAGTGTGGCGTTCTTCCGTTATCAATAAATTGATTTTTCCACATGCGCCACTTTGATAAATGACTCGCCTGACTGATGGAAAATTTCAACAAGTGTTGCATGATTTGATTCCATGTATTTTTTATGCTATACTTTGCCCACCCCCACACCATTTGTACACCCTACTTGTACAATTCATTTGGTGGAAAGTTTATTGCATTATATTCGCATTTCTCACAACAAAGCACTTGCCGGGAGTACATAAATTTGCAGTGCAGTTGCTCTGGCGAATGGCATTGCGACTTTTTTGGTACTAAAAATTAACAATATCAAGGAGCAATTGGTGGCAAAAACGTAGTCATAACTCACATTTTTATTGAGGCATATTTGTCTGATTTTGTTGCCAGCAAAATAATTCATTTGACGGTGTTTATGACTTTTTCCTGCACGACAAAAAATTGCTATTACAAATCACGGAATTGGTAAAGTTGAGGTTATTGTCAGATTCCAGGGAAATTGTCTTTAGTAAGTAATATTTAAAATTTAATAATTCGAATAACAATTATGTACAATAGGTAGGTAGTTTTAGAAATTAAAACAAAGTGTCTCGCATAAAATAAACATTTTCTCAGTTTGAACTCTAATTCAAAAACAGTCTGCAAATCCAGTTAAGAGGGAAAGATTGTGGTCAAAAATGTGCTTTTTTAAAACTCATCAAAATTTTCATAATCTCAGTCCCATTCTTCATAATATTATTCAAGGAGGAGATATTACGGTCAGAAAGACGTTCACCACGTCCAACACTTCCACATTTTATTGAAAAGATTCCCAAAGCTCCAATTCGAAAGCTTTCATCCAAAAAATCAATTTTTCCCATATAATGCGTTCTTTAGCTTTTTAAGAAAGCTTTCAAAAAAATCTTTCAGAGAAAACTATCTAAAAAAGATTTCTAAAGCTTTCTGAGAAAGCTTTCCAAGCTTTCCAAAAGAAGCTAGAGCTTTCTAAGTAAGCCTTCTAAGAAAGGTTTCAAAAGCTTTCGATGAAAATTTCAAGAAAATCTGCAAAAGCTTACTTAGAACTTTAAAAGTTCTAAAATATATCCGAAAGCACTGCAAATTTTCCAGATTTTTTAAATGCCCTTAAATTTCTGTAGAGCTTTAGGTACATCAATTTTAGAAAGCTTTCAGCTGGGCTAGCTTACATTTTTCAAAGTGTAAAAGCTCCTGAATGTTTTCAAAAATTCTTTTAAAAAAACTCCAAAGGTTCTGAAAGAATTTCCGAAAGCTCCTCCTCTACCTTCGAAGCTTTCAAAATTATACTTAAGTTTTCTTAGTGCTTCCACTCCACTTCACAAAGCTCACATGCACTTCTATTGAACTGTACACCACTTCTGACCATAATATCTCCCCCTTGATTGTCTGCGGATTCCGCCAACACCGAGAGAGCTTTAAACTTTAACGAACTTTCAACTTACCTGTGTGTAAATATTGGGTTCAGCCAGTCGAATGTCCTTCTGTCTGGGTCGCCCGAGGGTCG
>CAKKOB020000450.1:34872-51518 GCA_918844115.2 Phlebotomus perniciosus | reverse complement strand
AAGATCGGATGAAAAATAGCGTATAATAAGCGTTTCGATGTTTTTTTTATGTTTAATTTCTGCGTAATGAATTTTACTTTTTTATCAGTTTATCTTTATTATTATAAGAACTTATTATCAGTTGTGCAGAATTATATAATAGCAGGAATTTCTAAAAAACATGTTTTTCTATGTTATTACAATAAAACATTGTCATTAAATTATTCAAGCCAAAAATAGCTCAACTGATTATCTCTTCACGTGTGAGATATCATCAGTCGCGATAAATTAAATATTAAATATTTTCTCGTTCATTTTAATAAATTTCAAACCGTTCGACAGTCTCGTAAACAAAACCAAATATAGCGTGACTATCGATAAATAAGTGAGAATGTACTAAATACGTATAATTTTTTGCATACACAAAATAATTAAATAAGAGTGATAAATATTTGCTCTTTGACACAAATAACCAACCACTAAATATAGCATTCAGGAAATTCTCTTTTAAAACATACGATCAGTTACACTTTTATTCATAAACTTTTCCCGGAAGATGAAGAGCTTTTCCGAGGTCATTCTTATCTGGATTAGACTGCGACAAAAATGGGAAAAATTCGAGTGGAAATGTCTGAGATTCTCGGGACATTTTATCACCATTTCTTGCGCGAGATTATTTGATATTCTTGACATTGAAAGGGAATTTTATCGTCTGAGCCGCGAAAATTGATTGATTTAAATGCCTGTATCAATAAATGTATTACTGACTGTTGACAACTTGCGATACCATTATCGCGATGATCGTTAAAGTCGAAGAACCGGGAAGTTAGTGGATTTTAATGGGCTCTGAATTTTAATTTAGGATCATCATGTCAAATGATCTCTCGTTTTGGAGCGTCTCGTCGATGAGTGTTTACCAACAAAAATTAACACGATCGTTACGCAATTGGCGCGAATATGTTTGGGTCAAAAGATCGACGAGGATCCATAAAATGATCCTCATCATTTGGAATTTTCCAAACAAGATGAGCGAATATTTCAAATATTTCTGTTAAAAAACCGAATATTTTTTTCGAAAATTATATAATTTTTTAAACTCACTGTTGTAATCGAGAACCAGTTCATTAAAGTTCCTTCCGCTAGGCTCCTGACCCACGTACTCATGGACCGTCTCCTGGCCAAGCTTCTCCAGCGCAATGGCGTAGGTCAGAGGTTTGCTGCAACTCTGCAGAGTGAATGGGATGTTAACATCCCCAATCCCAAATCTCTGCCCATCGATCGTGCAGATGCTGACACCCCAGTAATCCGGATTGACTCTGGCCAATTGTGGAATGTAGCTGGCCACCTTGCCATCCATGTTGCTCTTGCATCTCCAATAGATCTCCTCGATGTCTTTGCAGAAACCTTGGAAGTCCGGAATGACGAACTGATGTCTAAACGCTCTGGCAATTAGCACGATATTCTCAGCCACCACTCTGTAAATATTATGAAGATCTTAGACTCGATCACCTATACGAATTATCACCACATATTTGATTTTCTCTCTCGATATGAGAAAAACACTTTCTTACGCTTTAAATGTTTCACGGTTCAGATATTGTGTTTCGGGAGATCCACCCTCATAGTTTGCCAAACGATGAACTTTGCGCAAATTTTCCATCAATTCGCTGATTCGAGAGTCATTCATGCGAATGCCAAATGTTCTCAATGCCTGAAAAAAGAGCCACAATTGGATTTATTGGATCCAACCAAATGCAAATTGATCAGTTTGATGCTCACCGCGAGGAATTTTCCAATCGGCAATAGTCCCGTCTCCTCATTCCTGAACATATCGAAGAGGACATCTTCTGTATTCTTTTGCTCTGTCTCTCGGTGACTGGAAATTGAAGATAAATATCGTGATTTATTGGGATGGAGAGATCATTTGAAATACTTCTCGGACATTTCATCAGAGTTCGAGAGGCTCGTGCAGTTAATTTACTATCTTGATTGGCATAAAGTGTTGATCAGAATGTTCCGAACTTTTTGTTTTTAAATAGCTCTTTAATTGGGAGATAAAATGCAAATCTTTTATTAGCCAATGTATATTTAAGAAACAGAAATATAGTCTTGTTGAACATGAGGTTCATTTAAATTTTAAGGATTGCTTTACATTTTACTCACATCTTACAACATAATTTTTATGTGTCTCGTGTCTGTACTTACAAACACATTGTAAGGTAAACGCAGTACGTACCGACAGTGAAGCTCGTACCGACAGATGTATTATTTTCTTAGCGAATCTGTGTATGTGTCGGTACGAGCTTCACTGTCGGTACGTACTGCGTTTACCTTAACAAAAAATTTATAATGGATTTTATAGCAAAACGTTTCTAAACGTTTAGATATATTAAAATAAACAAATTCCTATACAATTTCTGCAATTACTACAAAAATGCGATAGTTTACTATAAAATTTGTTTTAAAATCTGGAGAAAGTTTACAAATTAATAAATAGATGAGAATTCACATTATAATTTCCGAAAAACTTTCCATAATTTAAACAGCGGTGCTATAAAATTTGAACTGAATTTTATTATCCCATAAAATCGTAAACGTAAACGTTTTAAAAAATCATTTTTGAAGTTAAAATTGTATTAATTCATATAGATAAAAAGTCTCATTAAGCAAAGTTCTTAAAGATTTCTAATGCTTTTCCTTATAATATTTATTTACGTCAAAGATTTTATGATTTTCAAAAATCTTTTTATTGCTTTTGAAACCTTTAAAAACATAATATTGCTGCAATAATAAATTCCACGTAATTTGGGCTAGAATTAATTGATTGATTGATGATTTAACTCAATTTAGATTATACTTTCACTTCTCTTTTTAATTTATTCTTATCAAACGCTTTATCACTGAACACCCGGCGTTTAGATAAGCACTTTATGACTAGTATGAATGGCGTTTCTTTATGCAAATAGATTCCCAAGAAATAGATTTAAACCACTGAATCTATTAACCACTTTATTCCACTTTCCTAAAATTGCAAATGCATCATTCTCAACACTTTTCTTTGTTTCCTAATCGCATTCATTGCCAGTGATCGCGCGGTAAAAAATCTCTGTCGGCAAAAATGTGTTTCCATGCGGCGCGAAACTTATCAGTTGCAAATGAATCACTTCTCGCGCTTTTAGAAAATTGATAAATCACGAGCGCGAAATAGAAAATTTCCACCTCTAAAAACTACCTGAGAAATCTAGCTAGAAGCTTCACGAAATTCTCCCTCTGCAGTGGTGTTGGATTGTCTTTATTTTCCTGGTGAAAACCGTTTTCCATTTCTCCCCAAAATCGATCTCTCACAGTAAAATTTGGCAATTGAATTTGAAATTGATATGTTAGGAGAAATTTGACTGGTGATCCCACTGAAAATTGACAAGACACTGAGAACTTTCGAGGAGCTACAGCTTCTTTTTATAGATTCCCACCAAGACACAAGCAATTGTGGAGTTCATAATTAATTGGAAAAACACAGACTCGGAGATTTGCTTTACATATTATGCCTTTTGGAAAAAATAGAATAAATTGCTGTTGACGAAAAATGTTGTTGGTCTCTTCTGCACAGTTATTTAGTCCAATCGCGTGTTGGATGCTAAAATAGGGATGCGTTATCGCACATTTATTGAATTAATTGAGTGAGTTCGTGAACTTGTCAAATGGGAGAAAAAATGATTTAAACATCTTGCGATGGCAATTAGGCAAGGCGCGACAATTGGCTCGAGACCATGACCGTGAGTCTCGTAATCAGCTATGACGAGTGGCTTTATCTCGGATTGGTCGGATTTATTTACACACCTCCAACACGTCACGAGGTATCATTAATCTTGGGAATTTCAGAATTTTTTTACTACACAGAGAGAAAAATTTTTATTTGAGCCTCATTTTGAAATTGTTGCCAGATATGTCGTTCTTATATCGAGATTTTATAATTTTTAAGCAAAAATATAAAAATAGGATACAATTTAGACGTAATTGATTAATTTTAGAACATTTTAGTATTAGATTTAGTACGCAGGGGATTAATCGTATAATATATAAAATAACTGAAAATTATACTTGCCTCTCTTTACTCCCGAGAGACAAAGACTATATATATATTTCTGTATCATTTAGCACTAAAATTCGTACAGCATTCGTACAGAATGCTATTTAAATCATTACTCAATGAAGTGAAGGAACTGAGGATATTTTTTGCACAAAGAAAAATTCTGATTCAATCCTAACTCACAAAATGTAATCTTTAAATATAAAGTTTTACCTCTTTCCATTATCCTCGATGTCGTAGAATGCCATTCTTCGACTATTGATTTTGGTTGCAATAGGAGTTCCTCCTTCATTATTCTGATTTCTCTGCAATAAAAGCAAAAACGGTAAAGAACAAGTTCAACAACGCATAAGAAAATTAATTGATGAGGCAAGTGTTTTACTTGATAGCTATACATTATGCTAAAGCCATTGAGACAATTTATTGGCAAAAAGCCCAAGATCACGCCGAAACCTGTGACTCAATCATCTCCATGGCGGAAGAAAAAACTGTCTCACTGTTTAGCTCGTTTTTTATGCGTGATAAGATAATTTTTGGTTGGGAGATTTCTTGGGAAAAACACACCCAACTGTTGGCTCACCTGTCGCACTGATGTGTGAAAATCCACGCTGGACATTCTACAAGCCTGAGGACGACGAAGAATCACCCCATTTCTCCCCAGAGGCCATCCACCCTGCAGTGGAGGCGCCCGGTGGGAGGTGACAGTTCGACAGGCAGGTGAAAAGGCCAGAAATCTCGCCACTGAAGCACCACTTTTCATTTCACTGATTTATCTTCTCACTCTTCAGCACTTTTCACTAACTATATTTTATTTCTTTTTACGGACGGTTTATGACTTTTTATTTTGTGTGAGGGTTTTGTGGTGGAGCACCTCCGAAATTCTGCGTGAAACTGATGGCGACGAGCTTCAACTTCGGCAGAGAGTTGATATTTTGGGGCAGAGAGTGTGTTAGTGAGAGAATTTCCCGCACAGGGAGACTCTGAAGAAAATACAAAGAGATAAGGGAAAGCGGATTATGCACTGATAGAAAAAAATTGCTAATAGAATTATTGAAATTTGCGATTCAATACATATTTATGGTTTACTTTAACTTAGCATAGATTTTATTTATACAGATTTTACTCTGATTGAAAATCAGCAAATGTTTGTAAATTTTCCTATAGATCTGCAATACGCTTATGGTGCTGTCACACTGCACTGGTAATCTGCTAAGCTAGATTACTTGAAAGCTTTTGAAAATTCTGGAGAGCTTTGGCATATTTTCTTGAAGCTTTCTTAGAAAGCTTCAGAAACCTTCTTTTAGAAAGTTTTCTTAGAAAGCTTTAGAAATCGTTCTTAGAAAACTAACATAGAAAGCTCTAATTTCCTTTGGAAAGCTTTCATCGAAAGCTTTTCCAGAAAGCTTTCTATGGAGAGATTTCTTAGAAAGCTTTCATAGAAATCTTACTTAGAAAGCTCTAGCTTACTTTGCAAAACCTTCTTAGAAAGCTTATTTATTATAGCAAAAAGCTTTAAAAGACTCTATAGAAAATTAAATTGATAGGATGAAAGCTCTTCAAATCTTTCGAATTTGAGCTTTGAGAATCTTTTCAACAAAATGTCTAAGTGCTGGAAGTAGTGTACGTCTTTCTGACTATAATATCTCCCCCTAGGAAAAAATGCTACTTATATTAACGAACTAGTCAAAAACTATCTCGTGTGACAACACCATTAGATTCCCTGAATTTTAAACGAAAATTTTTTAATTTAAATTTTTTTTTGAAAATCTTTTAATCAACAAAAATTTAAAAAATTACTTAGAAAATAAATTCCTGCACCTAATTTTTTTCCATTTAAATTTAAATTCACCTAACCAACTACGTAATAACCGTTATGACCTCACCTTTATCTCCATCTGCTTCTTCCATCTTCCTCCAGTGCCAATCGATTGGGCCCGTTCAAGCCCAGAGCGCCGGCGCCGGAGCTGGCTGATCTGAGAGCTTCATTAACAACATTCATTCATTCAAGAGGTGTCTCACGCTCCCTCTCGCATCCCACCCACGCTTCCTCGAGCCCAGCCCGAGCATGTCCTAGGCCATAGACTTCCCACGTCAGTGTCCACCGATTGCGTGTCGCGAGTGGTTGGTCGCACATCCCGCCTGGGCCAGGAGAGAAACCCAAAGCACATATAGTACAGTGAGTCGCCCATGGAGGGCAGATATTGATTTTTCGCGCCAGTCGCGAACACTCGCAACATAATGGCGGGCATGAAAATCCGTGTGGAAAAATGTGGTGCAAATTAGTGTGTGAAGTGACTTTACTGGTGCTGGGACTTGGATACGTGTCTGGTGCAATCAACCAGCACGACTTCTTTCCAGGTGATTTAATCATTAGCTCATTTGTGCAACTTTTCTTCTCTCTCTCTCATAAATGGATGTTGGGGGAAAATTCTGAGGCGTAGAAAAAATCTCTTGGGAGTATTTTCAATCCAAGAAGTAAAAATTCCAACATATCACCAGAGATTGAGCCAATTGGCTCCAAATGGAGAGATTTTATGTTCATGTTTTTCGAGAAAGAATTTCTGGGTGGTTCTTTGTGTTGCTGGGGCGACTCCTCATGGGCGAGAAAGTCTTCCATATGTTTGCTTGGTAAGACTCTCTGAGTTCTGAACTCTTTTCGCCCGCGTCTATCGGGCAATTGAATTAATTGTTCACTATCGCAAGCAACGGAGGCCCCACAACAATGGGTGGAAATTGTAATAATGTTAAATGAAAAATGTTCCCACCGTTCGACCCATTTTCGACCAACGGAATTCTTTGTGTGTGGATGGATTTTTCTTCGGGTTGCGGTTCTCCCAACACCCACAGGGAGCTTTTACGATCGTCAGAGACCTCGAGAGTGCCATATAGTGAGCCATTAGAGCACCTTCTATCAGACAATAAAATGCAAATATTATTCCAACCCTCCGGAGGCACTTGAGAGCCCCTGAATGTGTCGTTTATAGTGAGCAAGATTGCCTGAGAAATCAATCAAATGCAAACAGACGGAACACACTGATCCATATGGTGATAAAATATTTATTTTTTTACCACCTCTGTAGCTTATTCACAAACTCTCGCGTCATAAAGTCCGGGAATTTAATTACATTTATCAAATTCGTTGGATGCTGAAAAGTTTACCACAAACTTCCTTAAAGTTTTCACCTCAAATTTGCACAATTTCATGAAATATTGATCCGTTTTGCAAGCCAGGGATAGCCTAATAACTCAATTTACATTTTATTAGGGGTGCTCAGTAGAACTTTGTTAATTTAATATAGGTAAGGGGTTTCTCAGACTAAAAGTTCGTGGATTGAGGAGAAATGTATATCAAATTTGTTTTAGTGAAGAATCTCTGTTAGAAATCATGTGAAAATGTTTTGAGATACCTGCTAGGAGTATAACGAAATTCTGCAAGAAAATTATTGAAGTTTCTGCTAGAATTTATTGCAGTTTCTACAAGAAAGTTTAAAAAGTTTTTGGAAAACAGTCAAGAGTTTGTAAGCTTTTCCGTTAGATTTTTCACGAATTCTATTCATAAATAAGATACAATTTCTGCTAGAATTTTCTCTAAGTTTTCAGCAAGAAGAATTTTTACGAATTCAGTTAGGTACTCGAAAGTCTTATAGGTAAGTTGCTATAAGAAAATTCACACACTTTTAAAAAGAAATTAAATGTGTTTTTAAATAAACTATGTTCTACAAGAATTTAAATCATAAACCAATCTGCTATAAATTTCTTAAAAAAAAATTTATAGTACAACCGGTACAACCCGTCAATATCACAGCGAATTATTAAAAATTCTGTCCTCATTCTTTTTCGGACAAATCGATATTCATGTCAAGTGGTGCGGAATATTTAATTAAATATCGTTCGGAGATTAATTCAATTACTTGAGACGCAAATCAGTCCATTGGCAAATGATGCTTTTTAATTAATGAATCACCCCCGGAAAGCATCCGACATTATGATGAGGAATTAATTGAATTTTGCCCATTTTTCTGCGACACACGCCAAATTTTTGCCCTTTATCCAGCCACTGATTGAGCTATTTCCATTATTTTGATTGAAAAGCACGTCTAATGGTAATATAACTCGCTGTTGCGCTTCCAATTTTTTCTATTAATAGAACATCCTATTTGCTGAACTTCTTCCAACGATTGAGAAAAGACGTCAAGTCTTGCGGGTTTGAGGTAGTTTTATTAGAGTTTCCTTTTCTCTGGCCCCCATAAAATGACAATAAATTCAACGAGAGAGAAGGGTTGGCAAACTCGAAAGCAGTCACATAAATTTAGATATAAAAGGGGGATAGAATTTTTCTTTTTTTTGAGGGAAAATATTCTAAATAGTCGTTCTTACCATTTCAGGTCTTCGAAGAGCACCGAGCACCAAAATAACTTCAAATGCATGTAAGAGGAACCCTTAGAAATTATTTCTGGAGGCGGATACCCAAAATTATTGAGTTGGAAGATATTTAAATAACGTATCCAATCAAAGAAAATATTAAAATCCAACTATGACCTATGACCTATCACCTATCACCTTAGGTTAATTTATTAAGCTTTTTCTTTTGTCCAGATGATGAGAACTACCTTGCTCAGATACTGAACTTCATCGAGGAGCAGGCGCGTCGTAGGTTCCAGCAGAAGGTGGTGGAGTACCAGCTGGATCCGTCCCAGCAGCGACCTCCTCTGCCGCAGGAGGTGCTGGAGCCGGGATTCACATATCAATTCCCTGAGATGCAGCAGCATGACTTCGGTGAGCCTTACCAGTTCGCCGTTGGACCCAATGATCCGCGCTTCTACGATACAGATCCCGATCCCAGAGGGGCCGAGGATGCCTCCCAGGAGGAGCACCTGAAAGAGGAGTTTCCCTACTATCGCATCAAGGGTCCCATCAATGTTAACCCGAAGCTCAAGCAAGTTGATCCGGATGCCAGCAATGAGGCGGTATCGAGAGAAATGCAGGGACTCCTGCAGAAACTGAGTCATGGGATGCCGCACGGAGGAAGTGTGCTGGATCCCAATCTCCTGACCAGACACGATGTCATCCAGAAGCCGATGGAGCTGGAGGCGCCCGTAGGGATGTACGTGGTGGCTCTGGTGGCGGGAGTGAGTGCGGCGATCACTGTGGGACTCCTTGCGGTCGCCATCGGCTGGTATACGTAAGTTCATGACCCGAAAATATTTCAAATTCCAAGAATCCTCGCCCAACCCATTCAAATGCGCGCTTCAGTGACTTCTAAGAATGCATTTGTGTGGCTCTCACGAGGTTTTCCTTTGATGCATGAAACGATATTTGAGATGTCTGATTTTGAGCGCTTCAAAGAAAGCGATTCCATTGACGTCAGTTGCAGAGATTCTTTATGTATCGAAGGACTATATTAAAAGTATTTTAGATGTGATAGATAAAGTTGTTGAAATGGAATTGAAAAGAGAAAGATGAAAGATAGAAGATTTGTCGGGGAGTTGGTAGAAAAGAAGCTTTGAGATGTCAAGAGAGCTTTTTTATTAAATTTCTGAATGGAGGGAAGTTATACAAATATTATCGAAGATCAATAGCAATGTGGTGGTCTATAGATAGGATGTATTCTATGTATTTATTTGTAAGATTTGAGCAATTCATCCAGTACCCAATATAAATAAGGTAACTGTAGTTGGGATCGACCATGAAGCTCGGATTGGCCAGATAAATTAATTTTAATCTGGATCTATTGCGTTAGTCAAGGGGGAGATATTGGGATGAAAAAGACGTATACCACTTCCACTTTTTGTAGAAAAGCCCCCAAAAGCTCCAATTCGAATGCTTTCAGGAGCTTTCATATCAAGTTTGTCTATACCAAAGCTTTATAAACAAGGCTTTCTAGAGCTTTCAAAGAAATGTGTCACTAAAAAGCTTTCTAGAAGTTTTTCTAAAGCTTTGTAAGAAAGGTGTTACTAGAAAGCTTGTAGAAACTTTTCATAAAGCTTGTTAAATCTTTCTGAGAATGCTTCCTAAGAAAGCTTTAAAAAAGCTTTCTAAAGCGTTCTTAAAAAGGTCTCTAGGACTTTCTAATAAAAGTGTCACTAGGAAGCTTTAGAAAAGCTTTTTAAGAAAGGTGTTTAAGAATGTTTTCGAAGAAAGCTTTAAAAAGCTGATGCTTTCTAAAAAAGTTTCTAAAGCTTTCTATCAAAGCTTTTAAAAAATCTGCAATAGCTTTACGGAATTTTGAAAAGCTCTAAGATTATCCGAAACCTTAACAAATTTTTCAGATTTTCTTTTAAATACTCTAAAATTTGTGCAGAGCTTTACAGCAATTTTGTAATATAAGGCTTTCAGGTATTCAAACTGATATTTTTCAAAGTTTCGGAATTGCCTTTAAAGCTCCTGAAAGGTTTCATAAGCTCTCTTAAAAAAGGAATTCTAAGGTTCGTAAAAAACTTCACGATTCCTACTGCACTTACCTTAGGTTTCAGTTTGCAGTACATTTTTTTCAAATCTTTTAGTTTAAAAATAAACTTGTTATATCTACGTTCTTTAACGTAACTAACACAGAACTTCAGCTGTTCTGCAATGGATTTTATTCGTGTTCAGGAAATCCGGTTGTTACAATAAATAACTTTTTAATCGACATCTTTATGACTTATATATAGTTACTTTATTGACTCTTGAACTATCATTAAACTTCAATTTTCACCTCACGTAAGGCTAGACCGCATCACGCAACTTCTGGTGGGTTCAAAGCTACCAAATGCAAATAAACAGAGCCAAAAATAAACTGATATCAAGATATTACGAATATTTTGATTGATAGTCAAGATAAGATATAACTTTTGTAAATCAATATAGAGAGAGTAACTGATACAGAATCCATCTAATTGCAGTTTCTACAAGAAAGCCAAGGCGGCTGCCGATGTTGAGTATCCCGCCTACGGAGTCACGGGTCCTAACAAGGAGACCTCACCGTCTGGGGACCGTCGGCTCGCCCAGAGTGCTCAAATGTATCACTATCAGCATCAGAAGCAGCAAATAATAGCCATGGAGAACAGCCTAAATGGGGAGAGGAATGGCTCAATGTCGGACGTGAATAGTGATGATGAGAATGAGGAGGGAGACTACACAGTCTACGAATGTCCAGGATTGGCTCCTGTAAGTTTGAAAAACCGTTGAAATGCGTTTCAAATTTTCCGTTTGTTCGGCAGTCCGTGTGTATGTCTGATTAGTCAATTGGCTTATTGTGTGAGAACGGTAAGAGATCGAGATGCAATTTTCGGTAAACGTATTCTATTGACTTAGAGCTATAGAATAGTGTCCGCCATTTTGAAAAATCTTTAAATCTTAATTCTTAAATAGCTTTCCCTCTATTATACGGATCGATCTCAAATTTTAGTATGTTCTAACTGTGGTAAAGACCTTTCCAACAACATCTTACTTTAGTTCCTAGTTACATACTGACCCTAGATATTAGGGTTCATTGAGAAGATCCATAAAATTCTATAACTTTTCTTAAAAAAAATATTTTTTTTTCTTGTTTAGACTGGCGAGATGGAGGTGAAGAATCCTCTCTTCTTTGACGATCCAACACCAGCCACTCCGGCCACAACTGTGGTGCAGCAGAGCAAGCCGGAACCCAATTCTAAGCCACCAAAATCAAAGGATTAATTTCCATTTTATACTTAGGGGCGAGGCAGATGCAACATAACATTTTACCAATTTAGTGAAGAGTTTTAGGAGAATCAGATGGGCTAGATTGAACTTTATGTTAGATTTCCTTTTGACATTTAAGCCATGTCTTCAGACTCTCTGTAAGACTGATAGTATCTCAATTCATTGGTCTCTAAATCGAGTCAATTTGTATGACCTAAAAAAATATCAAAAGAAAAGAAAAACATTTTCTCTAATTAGGAAAGACTATTCATTTAAACATTTCGATGAAAGGGAAGTTTCTTATTTAAACAGTGAGAAAAAGATGAGATTTCCAGAAACAGAACATGAATGTAAAACCCTCTAAACTGAAAAGAAAAACAATTTATAAATATAACTTAAAGGACATATTAATCCTTAAAAAAACAATGTATATGTTGTGGAATGTGAAGAAATATATTGACTGTTAATTGTTGGATGGACTAATAACAATACTAAGTGTATATAAATTGATGATGGATCAATCCCATGAAACCTACCAATTTTGTAGTGTTGTAAAAATGCAGCTGAGAAATAAGAAAAAAATAACATACTTAAAAGTAACCCCATTGTCCAGTCCAAAGACATTTTCCCTCAAAACTTAAGAGCCCAGCACAAATTTGTCACCAGAGAAGGATTGTCTAAAAACACATAATAAGAATATATAATATAACATCTTATGATCCCAACAAGGCAAGAAATATTGAATAAACTCTTTGAAGTAAAAAAAAACTTAACAATTTATCGTCAAATTAAGTGAAATGCTATTAACAATATAGAAGAAGAAACCTTATATATAATCTCATGTCTCTAAAGGGGTTTTGGGAGAGAAGAATTGAATTGGAAGAGAAAGGATTTGCAGGAATAAATTTGAGGATTGCGGAGTGATTTGAGCATAAGAAAAAAAATTGGACAGGGATGTGAAATTTAGCCAGGATAAATTGATAAATTTATAAAAAAATGAAAATGAAGCGAAAATATATTTAGAGAAAGAGGAAGAAGTAAAACTGAAATAAACAGCATTATATTCCACAGAATGGACAATCTTTTACTCTTTGATCCACTTTCACTGGCATTTCCGGCTATAATTAGACAATTTATCATCTCTATTCTATATTTATAGGTTATTAAGGTCAAGTTCACCCTGCGGGTAATTTATGAGGAAGTTTCTCAGCACAAGAAAGGGTGCACTTTGTCTCTTTGCTCTCAGGCTGACCTCAATTTTCCACCTCTGCAAATTGCACAAATATTTGCACTGAAAGAAAGGGGAAATTCACTCAACATGCACCTACCCAGAAAATTTTTCTTGCACTGGGAAAAATCCGTGTTCTTAAATTTAGTAGAGAGAAATTTTGTTACAAGAACTTTTCCCGACAAGTAAATAGATAAGTAATTAAGACAAAATACTTTACTGAAAAATCAAGGAGGAGATATTATGGTCAAAAAGACGCACATCACTTCCAGCACTTCCATATAGAAGTAGAAAAGCTCTCCAAAAATATTCGGAAGCTTTTAGAACCTTTCATCCTATAAATTTTATTTTCTATAAGTACTAAAGCCTTCAAAAGCTAAGAAGGCTTTCTATTTAAAGCCGTTTAAGAAAATTTTCTAAACCTGTTTGAGATAAGCTTTCTAAAGCTTCTTAAGAAAACTTTATAGAGCTTTTGAAAAAGGCTTTCTAAGATTTTATAAGAAAGCTTCCTAAAGATGTTTAAGAAAGCTTTCTAAAGCTTTTAAAGAAAGATTTCTAAGGCTTTATAAGAAAACATTCTAAAAATGTTAAAGAAAGCTTTCTAAAACTCTTTAAAAAAGCTTTTTAAAACTGTTTGAGAAAGCTTTCTAAAGCTGTTTGAGAAGGCTTTCTAAAGCTGATTAAGAAAGCTTTCTAAAGCTTTATAAAAATATTTTCTGAAGCTTTCTACGAAAGCTTCTAGAAAATCTGCAAAAGCTCTCCAAAACTTTCAAAAGTTTAGCAAGAACTTCAAAAGCTCTAAAAATATCCGAAAGCTTTACAATTTTTTGCAGAGTTTAGCAGCAATTTTACAGCAAACACGACCTTTTTCAAAGTTCGAGAATTTTATTAAAATCTCCTGAAAATTTTTAAAACTCTTATAAAAAATCAAAATCTGTGAAAGAACTTCTCAAAGCTCCTGATCGTTCTTGGATGCTTTTAAAATTACTTAACTTATCTTAGCATTTCCATTGCACTTCCTGAAGTTCTCGCGCACTTCTATTCATATGTACACCACTTCTGACCATAATATCTCTCCCTTGTGAATAATCTTATTCCAGTCCAAGATTTTTCTCAGTGTAGAAGATATCTAGGGAATATTTGCTGAACTCGTTTTACATGAATTGTTTATATCTGGAGTAAAGTGTCTGATTTAGAATCTTCTAGTGGCCATTAAAGAATAAACAGGGTTAACATTATTCTCATTATTCTCAATTTTATTACATACACTGATTCAACTCTATTTAATCAGCCAACAATATTCACTGAATAATTAATTTCACTGTGTCTATAAAATGGAAATTATGTTGACAGACAAATATGATTTAATGTTGAATCAAAGCCCTGAATTAATTACGAAGTAGATTATGCAATTTTTAACTGATTCACGAAGTTACATGCAAAATTACTTACCGGGAATTTATTTCTCTCTCCGCCGGGAAAAAAATACCCAATATTTTTGCATTTTTATTAAATTTATTGTAGGCCAAATAACTACAAAAGAGTCCCGTAATAGAAAAATTACAATTACGTCATTTTCATTAGTTATTGTTTATTTCAAACTATTCTATGACTAATATTTCTGTAGGTTCTTGTATACTTAGCAAAATATACTTTGCTTTTTCGTGTTTTTAGGATCTTTCAACTATTTATTGTTATCATCAACATTATTGTATGCGCAGTTAGTTTTGAGCAAGGGTAGATTATTTTATGTTTCTCATCGTGAATATTTTTTTCTGGTAGTTTTTAGCAAATAGTATTTTAGAGTCATATATTCAAAACGTTGCATAAATTTTATGAAGTGTTTATATTTATACAATTTTTTGAATATTCAACGGTTAGTGAATAATGTTGTTTGATTGAGAGTAGCGCTTTAGTGAGGAAAGAATTTGCTGATTTTAAATGAAATTATCACAAGATTTTGCAGAGTGCAATTTAGTGTTTTTGTTTTGTGGTATCATTTAAGCTCGCTGAACCCGTAGTGTGTTGCGTAAATGAGTTGATGTTGGTGGGTGATTTAGTCATAAGAATCGACATGATATGTCTGCAAAGAAGAAGGTACTAAAATACTGAAAATCAGACAGGAAACAACTACAGGCTAACTAATAAAAAATCTAAGTAAAAGAGAAGGAAAAATCCACAATCAATCAAACAATTGATATTAGATTTTTGTGATTTTTTTTTGAGTAACTTTGGCTAAATCTTTCAAGATCTAAGAACTAATCTAGTGTTACTGGACTACAGTTCTAGTGGATGGACATTTCTACTTGTTAGAGTCATAATTAAATTATTTATTTTTGAGTAAAGTATACAAACTGGTAAATTTTACTTCATTTCCTAAACACTATATTGAAGAGATTTTTTTTCACTAAGTTGTTTTTCCTTTATCAAAAAATTTCATCTGACTAAATAATCACTATGGACTAGAATGTTTACTTGTTTTTTTTATGCTTTCCTTAAATCTTAAGAACTACAGTTTTAAGTTGATAAAGTATCCTTAATCGATATATTAAGAAGAAAGTTTGTCTCTAGGAGAAGTCACTAAAGTGTTTAAAATGCAAAGGTTTATGAAAAAGACAAATTGCGTCTAAAAACTTGAGAATCATCTCCTGAGAAATTCACAAATAATTTCCAGTATTTTCACTCATTATTAAAAAATCAACAATAAACAATTTTTTTTTTCATCTAACGAATTTCAACTAAAAGGGATTATCTTGCTCGATATAACAGGAGGGTTAAATTTACCATTTGTTTTTTTTTAAGGGGGTTAAAGGAGGATCTTCTCCTCATCATTGAGGCCACATAACTCTATGCTCTGATCCTCGAGGCTTCTCTTGAGATTTTCAATCGTGTGAAGAATTAATTGGTGCTTCTGAGTACCGCCGGATTTCTCCTCCTCAGGCTCTATCACTTTACCTTTGACTTCGGGAATGTCCTTAACGCCCTGACGCTCCTTCCTCAGAAGCGAGATTTTATGCAGAAGGGCTTTCTTTGGGATTTCTGGTTGATAGAAAGTCGAAAGGAAAAGAAATTGTTGAATTTTTTTAAACTTATTTTATAAAAGTTAAAAAGTAAGAAGTAAAAATCTTTTAAATTTTCAAAACCCAATTTCAGGATGAAAACGAATTAGGCCCTCTGACATGTCTTTGCATTTTTTGAAAGTCCTTTCGTCCTGAATGACATATGGAAATTTCAAGGAAATCGACCAATAGGTTTTCGAGAAATCCCGACTAATATTAAGGTAGGTTAAGTAGGATTGTAGAGGCTTAATTTTAAGCTCTTAACGAATCAGGCGCTCTGACATATCAATGCATTTTTAAAAGGTTTCAACGTCCTGAATAACATATCAAAATTTCAAGTAAATCGGTCAATAGGATCTTAAGAAAACCAGATTACAAAAAAAAAGTTTAGACTTGGCGGAGTGCCCCGACACGTTGCGTTTAGGAAAGAGGGAGTTAGTGGGATTATAAAGTCTAATGTTTTCTTGTCGAATGGGTTTGATGAAATTAAAAAAAAAATGAGTACCCACTTGATCTGTTTGAGGCTAGTAAAACCCTTGAAAAGCCTAGCGGTGGTATAGTGGTTAGAGCTACGTGCTCACACCACGTTGCCAGTGAGTTCGAGGCCAGGTCCGGGCGAAATCGAATTCAGCAAATGGAAAAAAGAAAA